>RJWH01004525.1:0-104036 GCA_004363575.1 Solenodon paradoxus | reverse complement strand
CAGGTAAGTGGACAGGATGTATATATTGATAATACCAAACCATAAAAATACCGTCTATACTCCTCACATTCAAAGTCTTTCAATTGGTCCCCTTGCGTAAAGAGAATTGGATTCCTATCGCTCAAATAAAATTCTAAAAGTAAAACAATTCAAACATTTTTTTAAATTTCATAATGAAAGTTCCCATGAGTCTAAAAGGCATGAAATTACACTTAAATAAAAAGATGAGCAAATTGCCCCATCTCTGTGATCTCTTTCAGCTACTAAAATCATTTCTTTAGACTCACCTTTACTGGATGGCTTCAAGCCGTCAGGGAATGGGTATAAGGGGAACAAATTAAATGTGACAATTATCTATATTTAAAATAAGTATCACTTACAGACCGATATCTTCAATGCTGTTACTTTTTATAATGCCCTTGTAAATAAGTATCCAACCAAAAACACAAACCTGGAACCGACCTCGCTGAAATGATCCACTCATCGCTTTACATCTACTCAAAGCCCTAGTATCAGCTGTGGACTCTCCTGTCAGAGGAGTGGGATCAGGATCAACCGCTGATCTTACATCTTCTGTTTCCACTGTAAATTTTGTCAAATTGTAAGCAGAAAAGAGAATATTATTTAAGACTAAATTTGCTTATGTTACCAAAAATGAAGAAAAGCAGAAAAAGCTTAACTCCTACTAGATAATTAAAAAGTGTTAATGTAATAAGCAACATCTTAGAAGTTCCTAGCTCTAAATCAGATATTGCAAGATGTATCCCAAGACTTAGTATCTATATGGAATGAGCTGTAAGACCAAATTAGTTACAAAAGGAAAAATAAAATGGCAATGATATTAATGGGACATGTTACATACATGAGCTATGAGGAAAAAGTGGCAAGATTTGTATATGAACAACAATAACGGGAAAAAAAAAAAAAAACAGAAGAAAATGAAAAGTGATGTTACCTAGTCTATATCCCTGACTGTAAGCACACTACCTTGACGGACTTTTGATCTCTTGAAAAAGCTGGTTGACTGCCGTAGCCTGTATGCCCAGCTTTTTAATTTGCGAGTCCAGGATTTCTTGCTAATAGGATTTTTGAGACTAGGACAAGTAAAGCTTAGGCCAAAATATCCACCTCCTGTCTGCAGATGAATGGCTCCACCGCTTGACACAGCAGCAGGATAGGTCTCTGGATCCCCTGGAAGTGAAGCATCTGGGGACATCTCCTAACGGAGACAAAAAGAGAAAAACTAAAATGGTAACAATTTGTGTAGGGCAGAGCAGTTGTTTATACCACTTGAGTTTCTTCTATGGATTCACTGGTTAAAAAAAAAAGAATGCTATATATACACATCATTAGTACCACATAATACTGAAGCTGAAGTATTCAATTTATAGGAATTAAACCTTCTCCCTTTAAAGACATATTTAGACTTTGGATAAATAAAAGAGCAGAATGTGAATCTTCACCTTAGAATAGTTTCCATTATAGCAACTTCGAAAACTTAAACTTAATTTCTTAATGTGTATTAATTTACTAAAAAAGTTTACTGAAACTCTGTGCTCTTAAAATGAAAATTTTCATTTATGCTCGTATTATTAGAGTTAAGGTTGCCTGACATAGATAATATAGAAAAACAAAATAGGCATTTTGATTTAGAGAAATATTACAAAATCAAGTTTCCTGCTTTATGTAAGCACACAGAAATTTACAATGGACCTCAAAATTATTTCAAATTCATGCTCTAAAAATTGTTAAAATTAACAATGGTATTTTGAAAGAGTAACTTATTAAAGAAATATCCTATAGCAATACAAAAATTAATAGACACCTTCACAAATACTATGGGAAACATGAGAACAGTCACCATTAATCTAGAAAAATAAATATTATTTAAAGGCACAAAGACAGGATTTAGCATTTATCTGAAGAAAGACAGCCTAATTGGCACTAAGTCTATTCCAGTTTTGGATAAGAATTACTAATACTTAGGGCAGGTCAGAAACTACTGAAAATAAAATTCTGAACTGTTTATATTTTCTGAAGTTCCATTTTGGACTCATGCTACTTTTATAAAGAGAAAAAATTCTCAGTAACATTACAATTTAGAAAGTTTTAGACTGGTCTCACTGAAATGCAGAAAATATTTTAATAAGTAATAACTGGATAATGATGAAAATAAAAAATACTCGCTTGAGTTCTTCACATTTAAACACACACATGCACACACCAGACAAAAGGATAAGTGGTTGGCTAGAATGCTAAACAAAGTCGCACCATCTGTCTCCTATCTGTCTCTTCAGCATCATCCATTAATACTCCTACTTACTAGTCTTCTTTTGAAGGCCACCCTTTCTAAATAATACTGTAGTGTTTCTATGATACCCCTTTATTTTAATTATTTTATTTGTTTAAGTTCTATCTTTCCCCACTAGAATGTGAATCCACAAAAACAGAAATCTTGACTTATTCATTGCTCAGTAGATGTTAACTGCATGGAAGAGTGAACTGGTTGGGTACTAAAGAAGGACCAGCCAGACAGCCCTGGCCCTCCCTTCTCTACCTCCACCACAAACAAAAGACCACAGAGGCATATGCTCCCAAATAAGAGTGGTAAGAGGGGAAAAGTTTATGGCCAAGAGAAAGATCAGAAATATAGGGAGGAGACAACATCCAGGAGAAGAAAAAGCATTTCTAGCCTTGAAGACTAGCTACTGGACTACCCTCTGGGCAGCATTAAAAGCAATTTGTAATATCCAGGGTCAGGAAGCATGTCCTACCCCTTTCCCATAATTACTGGAGAAGACTGTGGTAGCTATACATAGACGGGTAAACATGGTATCTTCTGGGAGTAGAAAAGAAGAGTACACAACTAAGAATTAACAAATATTTATGGGAAATCAACACTATATAAGAAAACACTAAACTCAACTAGCAGAAGAAAGTCAGGGAAATGGCATTAATAACACAGAATAAGACTTTAATGTCTTCAGAGAAATTTTTGAATATATGACATCTTCAGAGAGATTGGTGAATATATTCCATCTGTAATGAACTACAGTTACTAGAAATTAAAAATAAAATTCTTGACAGGAATAAAACAGATGAATAGGAGTTTACAAATAGCTTAAAAATTGACAAATTCTCCCAGTACAAAAAGCAAAATGACAATGATGGGTAACATAAAATGAAAAGTTAAGCTCTATTCACAAATGATATGATCTTATATATTATACAGAAAATATTAAAGAATATACCAAAAGCTACTAGAGCTAATAAACTCAGAAAACACCCAATTGTTGTATTTCTATACATTAGCAATTAAAAAATCTAAAGAGGAAATTAAGAAAAGTAATTCCAACACCTTCAATCTATATAATGTTATGATACAAGGTCCCTTCAATAAAATTAATTTTAAAAATTCCATTAATGATAATGACAGAAAAATAACATCGGTGCTGTAACAACTGATAACCACATGCAAAAGAATGAAGCTGGACTCTCATTTCATACCATATACGAAAATTAACTCAAAATGATCCTACCATCTGTTCTTAGTCAATCAAGTGTGAAGCAAAATAAGACATTTTCAGACATGCAAAAAAAATCCCGATAAATTTAGTCACCCATGTAATATATTTTAAAATATTACTCATGGAAGCATTTTAGGGGGGCAGGAAGAGAAAAGGAAGTCTGGGACACCAGAAACAGTGGCAAGTACATATAATCCAGTTATAGCAATGGACAACATGAAATAAGCAAACAAATCAATTTGATCTTGCCATCTGAGCAACAAAGTTTAAATGACAGAGAATTTCATTCATTTATGGATCACATTATGTAATCATTGATAACAAACATAATCATAATATAAATGCTGTTTATTAATTTTTAATTCTTCAAATAACCTACAAAATACAATCATTTTTACAGAAAAAAATTTAGATTTTATAAACTTTGCCAATTTTAAAAAGTAATATAAATAATAAAAACTGGTAGGTACACAGGGAAGAAAAGTGGAGGAAAGGGAAAATATAATAATTCCTCACCCTTCATGGCAGTTAGTTAATAGGTATTATGTAAAGCTACTAACTAAAAATGTTGATGAGGCATACCCTGGAGGCCTAGCAGATAAGGCTACCGGAACACAGTTCATATATCCCAAGGACCCAGGTCTCAAATTTATTATAGCAAGTATACTATCTATGTTATTAATAGCAAGGACCTCAAAAATTTAAAACAGAACTTCAACAGTGGAGATTATGAAGGTTATGGGAGGATGCTAACACAATAATATAAATTTTCTATCTTTCTGAACTGCTCTTACTTTATACATAAATTGCATAATTTAGTATTATTAGTTTACAAAAAATATTTAAGTTGTATCTATTCAGTGGAATATCATGCTATTTAAAACAAAGTTATGTGACATAGAACTATGTGTATATGGACAGATCTATATAATAAGTAAAAAAATAAAGCAAAACGGCACATATATGTGGAGAAGCATATGTGTGATAATGTATAATATGTTTTCATGTCTTTATAATTATAAAATACACATAAAGATAGATGCCTACATAAATATTTGTATACTAATTAAAACCGTGTCTGGGAATAACAGTAATGTCTATAGGTTTGGAATTGGGGAGAATTTTACTTCATATATGCATAGATACTTTATATATAATAAAAACAATAAAAAAGATATAGTGTTAAAGATTTAGAAAGCTGTGTATGATACAATAAAATGAAAAAATCAAGTTGCAGAATAACATGTATATAGTACAATCCCATTTTTGTGAATAAAAGTTTGTAGGTATATAAACAGATCTGTGTAAGCTTAAGAAAAGTCAAGAAGGATAAGCACCAAATAGTGGATGGGGACCAGATAGCGATTACCTCTATGATTTGAAGGGCTAGAGAAGGGAAATTAAATTCCCACATTACATAACTTTAAACATGTTAAAGGTGGTTTCTAATTAAAATATTTATCAAATAAATTAAAAACTACAAAAATGAGGTTAAATTTAAACCATAAAAATGTTTAAAGTAAACTGAAGACATTTTAAGTAAGTTCTTCCTACCCACTAAAACAATCTATACATCAGTCCTGTTTTATTGTTAATACAGACACCGCTTGTAAGTTTTTAGCTATCTCACAAGAGTGCTCTCTTAACAAAGATAGTTCTGCCATCGCTACTGATACATTCTGGGCACCTGCAGCCTAAGTCATGACTTCAGAATTTTGTGACATACGCAATTTCATTTCAAAGACAAAACTTTAGAAAAGAAGGTATTTCTTTAAAAGCATAAGTGAAGGATAAGGAATTGATTAGAAAGAATGATACTTACATGTAAACATAATTCGCTGGGTACAGAAGTTATCACATTCAGCTCCCTTTTCAACACTGATATGTTAGCCGGCTGACTTGCAGCCACATTGGACAGAATCTTAGAGCCTGTCTGCTGAAAATTGGGGGACTGTGCAGAACTATCTTGAATTCCACCGTGACTGATGGCTATGACTTCTGGCACTGAACAGGAGAGAGTATCTTCGGCAGAGGAAGAAAATGGCGACTCTATGCTTTGGGTATCCTTCTGACTCTCAGGATAGATGCTAGATACATTATGCTCCTGATACAGCAAATTTCTTAATTTTTCATCCAGAGTTTTAATTCGGTTGTCTGCAAACTCCATTTTTGGAGGTCTTTCCCCATCTGATTCCAGGACAGTGGATAGAAGGGTAGTTGCTTCAAGGCCAGGGGTCTGAGTGGGAATAACTGTCTTAGGAGAATTTGATTCAGTGTTCACTGTAGCTTCTCCTTCTTGGGAAATAAACTCTGTATCCACAGATGACTGCTGCACTGATAAGGATTGAGGCTTTTGATCAGATATATATGCCAGAGTTGTAAGAGTTGACTTGCCAGGAGAGGCCATAAGTACGTCAGCCTGACTGGTAGCTGGGTGACATGGACACACAGGTAAGAATATGCCTCCTTGGTTGTTGAGTCCCTCACATTCAACTGGAACTGCATGAACGGCAGTAGTAGTGTAACTGGAACTACTGGCAACTGCTTCAGTTATCTGCCTGTCATCTTCCACTTGATAAAGAATAGCTGGCTGCTTAGTGTCTACACTGGCATATTCAGAAATCTTACCATCAACTACATCCTTGTGTTCTGATTTGGAGGTGAAAAGTACATGCTGGCATGGATTATTTTCTAGAGTGAGCAGTGTGTCCTGCGATATTTCCTTATTACTTGTATTTCTTGGACCTGGAACAATAACAAAGAATGGCTAAGCACATATTGCTAAGTACAAAACATTGACTAGTACTCAAACTCAAAGGGACAGAGGCAAGAGGCAAATGAGAACCTGCATGAATGTACTCTTTTAAAACACAGAATTCAGCCTGACAGGACAAAAATTAGATTTAATAACTATTAAATTAGAAATGGCTTCAGTTATATCCTAATACCAACCTATTAAAAATGTCTGTGAAAATTCTTCTAAGCATAAAATACGCATAAAAACAAGTTAAATATATGGCATATATTTTGCATCCTCACCCTTCAACTCTGGATAAAGTTAGCAGGGAAAGAAAGCTTACTAGAAAGTGGATATAGCCCAGGAACTGTAGGCAAGGACTGCGGAAGAGAAAGAGGAGATTGAGTCTCTCGGTTTCTTATTGTTTGATTGATACAGAATCGCCACCGACCAACTGGGGATGACTGAGGAGCTGATTCATCTGTAGAAAGAATTAGCAAAGTTAATACAATATTTACCTTATTAACTAAAGAAATAAAGTTAAGACCATTTGTTTTGCATTTCCATCTCCAACAGCACTAGAATATGTGTAATTTATAAGACTAGATATCTCAACCCTGACATATTCTCTAAAGAACTAAGCACAACTATCTTTAGAGAAGGATTTTAGATTCTAATGAAATAAATTTTGTGTGAATATCAATTAGAAGCAAGGCATGTTTGGGAAAAAAATGGAAAGCACTTTTCCCATTAAAAACCTCATTTCCTATTCTGTATCCTGACGATGGTGGTACTTGCACATATCTATACCAGTATTAAAATCTAAAGAACTTTACACCAAAAGAAAATAAAACATCAATTTTTGCTGAATGACAACTTAAAAAATAAGATAAAATAGGCAACTACATCTTTACATCTACTTTGTAAACTTATTCAAATTTCAAATAATTCTCTTTTAAACTTTACCTACATTGTCCGTCAGAAACCTGTTCAGATTCCTGTTAAAAGGAAAAAGATAGAAATGGACCCTGGCATCCTAAGATAGTCAAAGGACATTTCAGGATATTGGTATCAGGTTCCAGGACTTCCACACCACCTATTATTTCTTCATGTTGTTATTATTCTTTCAGAGATCCTCATTTGTTTATGAATACCCCGCTACCAGATACCCAAAATATACCCATGACCAGATCTGAGAAGAATGGAGAGAGAAAGTTATTGGCAGAAGATCCCATTTTTAGTTCCTGGAACTTTATCTTGTGTCTAATTTATAAAGCCGTATCCATGATCATAGCATGTCACAATTGGTGGGATGAAATCAAGAGATGAATGACTATTAAAACATGAGGTAAACTTAAAACATATAATTTTAATAAAGAAAGTTTTTGTCCATCTCATATCAGGAAAAGAAAAACACTTACCAGTTAAGTTCAAACAGTAAGGCTGATAAAGGTCATCAGTTCTGTGATTACTTTTCTGATAGCATATCATGTGACAACTCAAATAAATTAATCAGATAAAGAATACTTGGAGGGAATTTGGAGACTAATCTTACTTCTTACTCTGGAGCTATTAAGTCCTTTCAAAGTGTGAGAAAACCTACATTAATAATTTGTCAAATTTCTTTATTAGCTAATATCTTTCCCAATGAATATGTTTAAAGTTCTCTAAAGTCTTGCTTTGAAAGCCAAATGGTAAGTTTTATTAAATGTACTTACTGCTGGTTTGAGTGGATGCAGAATTTATCTGTACTTGTTCAGATGATCCTGTCTGAATTAAAAATGAATAGATAAATAAAGAAGTTCTTGATACATATCCAAGGAGATCTATTTGCTAAACAATTGCTCTTACTTGGTTACAGTTGGATTCCACAGTAATAGAATCAACTCCAATAGCCCTTTCTCCAGCAGAGTGGACATGAAGGATCTCCTGGGCTTGACCTACGATAGCCCTCAATTCTTCTACAAATTTTTCTTTTTCAGTTTCCAGCACAAAGTTATCTTCGACCTGTCCCAAAGTAAAAATCTATTCATGAGAATGAATTTAAAATCTCCAAACTTATAATAGTGTATCAATGGGACAATCCTAAAGAAAAAAATTAAGATTAAGTATTTAGATCCAAATGCCACAACAGAATTAACAAAGACTAGCAATAAAATGTTATTTAATACAATATATATTTTTGTATTTAGAGATCACTGGCATTTGTCAGATTGGCAGTACCTACCATAGAAGAAGCCAAAACTTTAAAAAATATCTTGTACTCCATAAATTGCCATTTGAAGAACATAACTGAGGCAATGTTTATATTTAAAACTAGGATATTCAAATCCAAATGCCTTTAAATCATAAACCACAAAGTGAAGCAAATCTTAGATAAAGAATTGCCAAGAAAAAGCATTAATTAGATATAAACATTCATGAGAAATATGTAAGAGGAGACAGTTCAGAAAAGACTATATTAAACAAGAGATAGAATTGACAAAGTGACTAACTTTTAAATGTTTAATTCTGTTTGGCCAGGAATGCATAGCCAGAGAAAACTGACAGAAACAAGAGCACTAATACATTCTTCCAGCCACCCTCACTCATACATAACAAAAAAAAGCAAGAGGAAATACCAGAGAGCCTAACAATTTAAAGAAAATACGAAAATGAAATGAAATGATGACCATTACTTGAAAACCTATATGATAAATGTCATGTCAAATCAGTAGCTAGCACATTAAAACTACCTGGGGAACTTTACAATCTATTGATGTTTAGAACTTAGCAACAAACACTGATTAAATTATAGATCAATCAATGGAATTGTTTTTGAAAAGCTTCTTCAAGTTTTTAACACATTTTAACACATAGCCAGAGATAAGAACCACTGACCTACATTGTCTCCTAATCAAACACCCTAATATTTTACAAACATACTGCATAATTTTTAAAAAGATGACTGAATAAACAGAGGTCAGTTTAGAAAGAAAAAGAGACAGAGAACACTGAAGGGTAAATAAATGGATTTTATTATACTTACCATATAGTCTGCAATATCCTCTGGGGCATCACCATCAACATCAAACTTGAAGGTAACCATCTTGTTGTTATGTGTCTCCAGTTGACATTCCACCATATTGTCTCCAGAAGTTGACACCTGGGTATAAATATTTCATCAGTGCATATGAATCAGCTATCCTCTCTTTGCAAAGGGTTCAGCGGAACATCTAGACAAGCTCACAAGCAACATATGGAAAAATGGTTTAAACTGTTCAGAATCAAAAAATGTTATTTTTCCCTTGATGAAATACTCTTTAAACAGTCATTCTATGACAAATCAAAGGCCTAAATTACTCAGCAAAATATAAGTTAGAAATGTGATCCTGTGGGAAATAAAATGGAACACAACCTTTATCAAAAGCAAAAAAAAGTTACAGTCACTACAGTTATTTGTGATGCAAAGATCTAATTCTGTCTTTCATTTACAAATTGGACTCTTTAGGGCATGTCTTGGTGACCTAGTGTTCTAGTACAGTTCGTCCTGGAAGCAGTTCGTCCCAGATTCAAGACTTGGTGGGTGAGGAGAGGGCTGGGGGAGAACCAATATGAACAACTACATCAAAATAAATAGTGTTCCTTCCACCGCTCTCTTCCTGCCACCAAACTCGCCTTCATTCTTGCCTGTACCTTTCCTTTAAAAACAAAAAAAGACTCTTTAAGCAAAAGAAAATGCACTGCTAATGGGAATGTAAACTGGTCCAAATTTTCTGGACAATGATCCAGCAACATATTTAGACACTTTAAAAATCTTCATATTCTTTGACCCACTAATTCTACTTCTAGGAATCTACCACAAGAAAATAATCTGGGATATATATACAAAGAATTGTGCCCAAGGGTACTTGCTTCAGAGAAGGAAGATAGAAAGATATTAAAAAGAGAGAAAGAAAGAAAACAGACTGGCAGAGAGACAGACAGAAATAACCTAAAAGAAGAGAAGGAGTAATTAAGTTACAGTATCTATCAAGGGACTAGCTAATGTGACCATTTAAAATATCATGTAATTGAAAAATTCCTTAATTACATAGGAAAATGTACATGATATATTAAGTTTTTAAACAACAGGAAAAAAATATAGGTTTAAGCATCCATCTGAAGCATCTACCATATTGGTTAGAGATATAGGCTTTAAAGTTTGATCTGGGTTCATATCTATTATTTGCTAGTTGAATAACATTAGGCAAATTGTGCTACACCCCTAATCTTTAATATCCTCATGTGTAAGGATGAGTGCACTATTTATTGCCTAACATATGGGGTTATTGAAGGATTAATTGATAAAATGGATGTATAAGATTTGGGGTGTTTACCACAAAAGAATTCAATAACTTTTTGCTAAAATTACTAGTACTATTAACAATCTTAGTAATATAAAATACGAACATACATGGAAAAAAGAAAAAAAACAAACCAAAATATTAACAGGAGCTACCTATAAGTGGTGATTATAAGTGACTATTACATTCTTTATATTGTCCTATATTCCCTAAGTTTGACAATCAATACATAATATTCAGAAAAAAATAATGTAGAAAAAATTCATCAAGAGAGTTTTACAATATACTATGTTCTCTTCCACAGTAACAACACCAGACCTTAAAGCCCCAGACCTCTACAGACAATCTTTACTTTTTCATCTTATTCATCTTCAAAATTTTATTACAGGCACTCTTAATCAAACCATATTAACTCACTGACCTGAAGGACAGTAAGCTGGAATTTAGTCCCCTTCTCTGGTCGAGGACAGGAAGCTCTTCTTTGTTTGATCCTGTCTTGCTTGCCATTTCCACTTGGGTTATCAGGGCTACTAGTGTTTTCTTTCACAGGTGCCACATCATGATTCAAACTAGTAATAATAGTAGTGAAAAAAACAACAGTAATTGCTTTCAACTTCTCAGAGCAGACATTGTTCTATGATTTTTAAAGCCCAATATTTTAACCCAAATCAGTGTTAACATCTTCCATGACTAGAATTATTCCACCCTGATGGTAAAATCCTAAGAAAAATTCCCATTTATAAAATCATTAATAATAAGTTTAAGGAAAATAAATAAGTAGCACAATACTTTTTAAAAAGTTGACTTCATAACAATGAATATACTATAAGTCATTAAACTGTACACTTTAAATGGGTCAATTGGTATGTGAATTATATCTCAATAAAGCTGTTTTTGAAAGTTATAAAAAAACTGAGATTATATTCATTTACTTGGCAAATATCTCACATAGTGGGAATGAAAGAAAACACTGCCAGTGGTAGATTTCTGTGAAATCTTTTCTCAATAAAGGGTACTCTTAATCAAGTTTATCCTGTTTGTTTTGGAGCTTATTAATATATTCAAGTAACACCTCGAAAAATCAATTCTCACTCAAAATATACCTGTTTATGTAATGAACTCAATAGAGACCAGGTGTGTGAGACAGGAGTAGTGCAGAAAGCAGAATAAAAAATTAAAATAAATGATGTGAAAATAGCTCAATGTAATTAATTCTAACCTGTTTTATTTTGCAGGTTTAAATCAATGATTATGAAAGGCAGACCAGCTTTCAGTTTATCAGTGACAAAGTCATTTTTCAGCCTTTAATTAATATAATGATACTTTAGTAAATGTAAAAATTCCAATAAAAACATTTGAAATCAAAATGAGAGCTATAAATACCAGATACCTTTCAAGCCAAATAGAATCCTATTTCCTAAAAACTACTTATGAAGTATCTCTATAAAGATATCCAAGAGATAAAAATAACTTCTAAAATGTATAGTATGTCCATGTGAAAAATAATTTGCATAGATACAAGTACTGGAAGAAGATACATGAATATTGCTTTTAGTTTAAAACTCAGAGTAATGGTAGTAATTAATGACACCTTAAAAAGGGACTTAATTCTAGTCAATGGGACTATATCATTCACACGGCAAAGTTACCTTAAAACACTACTAGAGTTTGGGGTAAGATGGCAAAAACTCAACTTTCCCTATTCTTCTCCACAGTACAAATGAAAAAAATCGGGAAATAATACAGAGATTAATCACAGTAGGGCACTCAAGGGTGAAAATATGAAGGCAGACTGGCTAGGGATGCCAAAGACTTGAGGGAAAATAGCAGCAGGGCATCTCCTGATTACCCATAGGGTGTTAGAAGTCAGTCCAGACTGGGTATTTCCTGAATCCTTGCCCAAAGGTAAAATCAGTCCAAGCCTGGTGGTCTTCCGACCTCCAAATAAGCAGCAGAATGTGTTTTAGGTAGGCCCCTTCCTCCCCTGGTGACAATGGTGGGAGTTCCATATAGCACTGAGTAACATATGGCCTGAAGAGTTGGCCTGAGTCAGCATCACTAGAGAAGTGTTCTCCAACACCTCAGTTCAGTGGTGGGGCCCATTAGTGCCAGGTGAACAAAGAAAACCAGAATAGTACTCTAAGGACTCTGAAAATGACATCATCAAAATGCTACAATGACCAATTATAATACTCTTGAAGCAAGTGAAAAAAAGCAAAAAAATCTCCTAAAAATACAAGGTACTAAAAAAAGAACTAAATGGAAAACTAGAAGCATAATCATAGAAATAAAAAATTCATTGAATGGGTACAATAACAGAATAAATAAGACAAAAAAGGATCAATGAAACTGAATACAGGACAATAGAAATTATCCAATCAGAAAAGAGAGAGATATAAGTTTACAACCATAAAATAATAACACAATTATATATCCGGTTGCAATTTATTTATTTATAATAATTTCAGAATCTGTGTGATCCTTATTAATATAAAAAGTGTTAATAAAATCTAATATTTTTTGGCCATCTTATCCAGAGCAATTTACAGATTCAATGAAATTCCTATAAAAATTCCAGGGACAGTCTTTAAGGAAATTGAATAAACAATACTAAAGTTTGTATGGAAACACAAAAGACTTCAAATAGCTAAAACTATCCTCAGAAAAAAAGAAGAAAAATGGAGGAATCACACTTCCTGGCTTCAAACTATACTACAGAGCAATTATCATCAAAACAGTATGGTATTGTAACAAAACCAGACACATAGACCAGTGGAATACAAAAATAGAGAGCTCAGAAATAAAACTACGCTTAGATGAATAATTAATCTATGGTAAAGGAGCCAAGAGTATTCAAAGCAGAAAGGAAGATTTATTCAACAAATGATGTTGGAAAACTCAAGAGCCACCTGCAAAAAAATGAAACTAGAATACTTGTTAATGCCATACACAAATTTAATTCAAAATGAATCAAAGACCTGGATGTAAGACCCAAATCCATAAAATACTTAAAGGAACACGTAGGTAAAACATTACATGACATAACCTCAGAGATGTTTTTGGGGAAACGACATTTATAGCAAATGAAACTAAGGTAAAAATAAACAATTGGGACTATATCAAACAAAAAAGCTTCTATACCGTGAAATAGACCACCATTAAAACAAAAAGGCAACCTACTTAATAGAAGATATTTGTACAGCATACATCAGGCAGGAGCTAACTCGCCAAAATATATAAAGAGCTCATACTCTACAACAACAACAAAACAACCCATTCAAAAAATGGGCAGCAGAGTTAAATAGACAACTTTCTAGAAAAGACACACCGATGGCTAGACACATGAAAAAATGTTCTACATCATTTACCATCAGAGAAATACAAATAAAAATACCATGAGGAATCACCTCATACCTCTGAGAATAGCCTATATCAAAAAAGACTAGAAACAAAGTATCAGAGAAGGTATGAAGAAAAAGGAACACTCCTAAACTATTAGTGGGAATGAAAATTAGTACAAACTCTTCGGAAAACAGTGTAGCGATACCTCAAAAATACATACATGGAACTACCATTTGACTCAGTAATTTCAATTCTAGATATATAATCAAAGAATAACATCAGAAAACATATATGCACCCCTATATTCATAACAGCAAAATTCACAATAATGAAAACATGGAAACAATTTAAATGCCTGCCAATAGATAACTAAAGAAGTTGTGGTATATACACTCAATGGGAATCTATACATAGTCAATGAAAAACTATACAGCTATGAAATAAAAGATGAAATTGTACCTTTTGCAACAACCTGGATAGAACTGGAAGTGATTATGCTAAGCAAAATAAGCCATAAATAGATGTACAGGTAGTTTCACTCATGTGGAATATAAAGAAACAAAACAAATGATCTGATAAAACACAAATTCACAGGATGGAAGACTGTTTACCAGAGGGTGCGAGCAGGAGAGAACAAAGAAATAAAGGAGTTAATGAAGCAGCGGTCATGACGGACAATGGAACTCTGGCGGTAGATGTGGTGTGAAATCTACACAGACTGAGGTGTGAACTCAATATTGTGAAAATTCATATAGCAATGTAAACAAAAGATAATAAATAACTGAAAAATAATTATCTTTTCATTCCTCTAATAAAAAGTTCATTTTTTCTTAAAAATACACAAATACACAAACATAGAAGCTTTTCAGGTCATAACACACTAAGCACCTAATGAATGCAAATACTTCAACATACCCACATTGTTTTCAAGGTATTACTTTGAAGATACTCACCTTCGAACTAAATCCGGTTTCAGAAGAGTAGCTTGTTGTTCAGCTCCAACTGGCTGGGATACCAACTGTAATTAGTATAGAAAAAATTTTGTTATGATAACAGCAAAATTCAAACTAAAGATACAATTGGCTGTTATTTCAAAAACCATGAGTATTACATTTTATATTTTGGTTACCTAACAAACCAGGTAGAACATCTACACTGGAATGTCTACATGAGTTTTACTATTGATGTTACCATCGAAGATAAAGAAAAATAAAAAGTAACAGTACTCTTATTCATTGAGGTTTTTTCATTAAAACTATAGCATTATTGTATATACTTCTGACTGTATTATTCTTTCAACAAACACTAACATTCAGCTTCCAGTCCTGCTTGTAAAACTAAACAACTAAAAACTAAAAACAAGAGTTGCTACCATTCCATACAAAGATAAATCAATGACTCAAGCATCAACATATTGTATGGTCTTGTTCTCACTTTTTTTTCACTAGACTACTATCGACTATCCCTTTGAGTTGTTACTATCCAGCAGCTGCAATATTGATTTCTCAGAGAAATATTTAAACCTTCTAAGAAGGCAAATGCCATTGGAAAATAATTTAAAACACTTATTTAATAATCTATCCCATGAACTGGTGACAGCGAAGTGAACTTAAAATGCAAATCTACCAAAATCAATCACTTCCCTACCAAATTTAAATCCTCTATGATGGCTCCTCATCCTCTGCTAAGGTTCTGTTCCATTGGATGGCAAGAACTAAATGAGTTAATCCCTAACTACCTCATCCTTTAACCTGTTTTCTGCTTGAAGCCACAATGAACTCTAACTCCTCTGTATGAGATAAACTCTTTCATATATTTTAACTCTACTTGTGTTCCTTTATCTCCCTGAACTAGTTCAACTATTAATCAGTCATGTCCATGTAGTAAATATCTGGACAGAGCTCTTCATACACAAGAAACCTTTATTAAAGTGCATTCCCAGAAACAGACCAGCAAAATTGCCTTGGGGACTCTTTAAAATATACCCTTGTTCAGATCTTAGTTTCCAAACTAAAAGGAATAAAGGTTTTTTGGAGAAATGGCTGAATCCAGCACTGGGGCAAGGAACATATAAACTGAGTCTGGAATCACAATACTATACCAAAAAAGTAAAAGAATGGTGGGAATATATCAAAAACACACAAAAACTATCCGCTTAATGAGGCTTGCTCTGCCCAAATGTGGAATAATTGGGTCATCAAAATAAATGATGACAGTAACAGAATATAATCTATTCAATAAAAAAGAACTCATGAGTTCATACTGATATAAATAAAGTTCAAGTACAAAGTCAACAAATAAATATAAGGAATTATGAAGTTAGAAGATAATCAGTGGATGATAAAACTAGTGGGTGAAAGTTAGATTAGGAACAGGATATTTACATAGTTTCTAAGAATCTTCCCAAAGATTACTTACTAATTAAAAAGGCAAAAAAAAAATGGTCACTTTGAAATGAAGAAATTAGCAGGCCCCAACTTAAACAAGTAATCAAATTTAACCTCACCAACATTGGGACAAAATGACATCACATACCTCCTAATGATGTTCAAAGAACACAAAACATTTACATTGTATTTATGACAAAAATACATAATCTGAATCTTCTAAATCTGAATAAGAGGAAACTTCAAACAACCTAAAATTGCAGGGCATTCTCCAAAATAACTGGTCTTTGATCTTCAAAAAAAATTTATTTCATAAAAGACAAAGGCTAAGAAACTGTTTGAGATTCAAGGAAATGAAAGAGACAAGGCAACTAAAGTCAATGTAAGATCTTCCATTAGATCTAGATTAAGTGGGTAGGGGAGAATTTAGACAACTGGCGACATTTTAATGTGAACGACAGATCAGATAATAATACAATATTCATGCTAAATTTCCTGAATTTGAACATTGTACTGTGGTTACCAAAATGTCCTGTACAACCACTATGGAAAGCAGTATGGAGATTCATCAAAAAATTGAGAATGGAAATCCCAGATGGTCCAGTTGTTCCTCTAGTAGGTATTTACCCTAAAAACACAACAGCTGTTTGCAGAGATATATGCAGCTCCATGCTCACTGTACTGTTATTTACAATAGCCAAGAGCTGGAAACAACCTAAATGCCATTGACAGATGAATAAATAAAGATGTGCTATATATACATAATGGAATACCATGCAGCTACCAAAAGGGAGGGAATTATGCCAGAAGGAGAAAGACCTCATATGATAGCACTCATAAGTGATCTATAGAGATATCAAGCAAATTAGTAAGCTAAATGTAAAAAAAGACTTTAAAAATGAACTAAATAAAAGAACAGACTTTTAGCCAACAACGAAAAGGCAAATCAGTGCATGAAGGAAGAGATGGGGGATGTGGGGGCATATGGGATAAAGGGGATTAAGTATAAGGTGAAGGGAAAAATGAAATAATGATGAATTTACTGTATTATATACAGATGTAGATTTATTATGATGTATATTTTATTTTTAAAATATTTTATGGTAGTAATTATTCTATACATTAAAATAATTCCCTATGTATAGGTTCCCCATTTCTTAGATATATTTCAACATACCATGCCCTCCATCAAATTACCATATGATGTATATTTTAAACCTATTTAATGTTATAATGCAATATTCCTTCAATAAATCAATTAAAATGTCCTTGACCTTATAATGAAATATTTAGGGGTAAAAGGTTATCATGTCTGCAACTACCACTCCTGTGCTTCAGGGGAAAAATCCTACGTGGACGAATGGGTAAATGGAAATATAGGCAGACAAACTGTCATCCAGTAATGCTTTTATCATGCTCCTCTTTATCATATGTGTATTATGTCTGATTCATTTTTGTATTCTCAGTGTGTCTCAGTGTGTCCAATAAATAGTTGAAGGCAAAAAGAAACAAAAGTGTAACTATAACGTAGTAAGAAAGGCTGTGCCATAAAAGATGTTCAGGATCCAGTGTTACAATTCAGGATAAAATCCCAAGATATAAATGCAAAGAAACAAAAAAGCACAGAGTATAAAGTTTGTTTCACAGTAAATCTTCAATAAATTAATAGCATTCTCTGTGTTTTTAAGAATAAAAGCTGTTTTTAAGTTAGTTGTCTAGGAATAGGGGAAGAGTTAAATGAATACGAATACTTACTACATTATCATGTGGTCACTGAAAACTGAAATAGTGAAAGCCAAGTAAAGGCAGGGTAATACTTAACAGCGAATGAAAAAAGAAGAAAACAAAACTGTATGTAATTATAACCATTTATGCATATGAAAAATGCCTAGAATAAAAAATATAACCATTGCTATGTTAAGGAAATAACATTCTAGGTGACTTTTTCCTATTTTACTATTTTTAAAAATGTTACTACATACATTTTATAATTTAAAACTTTCAAACAATAGAACATACTAAGTATATAAGAAAATACTTTCATAAAACCTGTGTTGATATTGTAACAGGTTAGACTTTTCTGAGACCATAAGAATTGTCTAGCAAAGTCCAATAAAGCTAAGTATGTATCAAGACCTAAACAATATAGCAATTCCATTTCTAGAAATATATCCCAAGGAAATAACAACACATACAAAAGTTTTGCTACAAAATTTTTCCTCACGACATGTAAATAGCAAAACAAATTAATGTTTATTTCCTTTACTTGCTCTATTAAATAATGATACATTCATACTAAAAGGCTATTATGCAATCCTTTAAAAATACCCTAAAACATATATGATAATATCATAAGTGGATAAAACTATGAAAGAGCATATACAATATGATTACATTAAAGTTACATGTATATGCACATATGTAAAATGGTCTGGAAGAATATACAACATGGTGTTAAACAATTATCTATATTCATCTTATTTTGGGTAATAAGAAAAAAATAAACTTTGTACAGATATATCGACCCTCATTCTGGTAATCTCTGGGAAGGTCTCCATTATTTCAACATACAACACTATAGTAGTTTCATATAAAAAAATTTCACTAAATTTGAAAGATATCTGCAAATATGGCCTAGGATCTATTTGTAAATATTAATATTGAGACTTTTAGAAACTTCTGGAGAGAACTTGATTTGAAGCTATTGTATATAAAAAAGCAGATGAATTATCAGTCATGATTCTAAGGACCAACACAAAGTAGCATTACTAATCCCATTAACAATTACAAGTGGTTAGAAAATACACGACAGATTGTTGTCATAGTAACTATGGTTTGTTTATTTACTACTACATAAGCTTTGCTTCCAGATTTCTCCATCAGCACACCATATCACTGTTCCATTTTGGTTGGACTCATTGTAATTCTTGTAAAGATTTTTGCTTATTAAGTTAAAAAATCTTTTGTGTAGAAAAAGGAAATTCATTTCATTCTACGTAATTACATTCAAGCTATTAAACAGACAGAAGAAAAAATATGAAAACACACCAGCACCATGAAGACTAAGAGACAAGAGTGATAGAAACTAGAGAGAAGTTTCATTAATTATAAGGCAGACAGAATGGGAATGAAGAAAATATTTACGGTATCAGGGTAGTCTCAGAGATGATTTCACGAAAGGGAACCTAACCAAAAGAAGACTTCATACTTTCCCTCTACTATATGCCCCCAGCTGAATTATCAAGGATCTATACCAACCAGCAAATCGATCAGTCCACTGCTCTTGTCTCAGTGCTTGTAGCTTTCTACAGCTATTTGGCAAGCGAGCAACTAACATTATTGTTGGTTTGTTTTGTTTCATTTTGTTTTTTTAAGGTAACTTTGATTTACAAAATGTTAAGTTTGAGTGGTATAGCTTCACTCATCAAATGTATGATAACACACTATGCCCAGCACCAAATTTCTAATAGTTCTATACTGGACCCCCATGTTTTTTGTTTTTTACTGACAAGAGTGAAAATAAATAATGGAGATGAAAAGGAGGGGACTGACTGAGCGATTTGGCATTTTCTGGGAGGTAAAGTTCCTACAGTAAAGCCAAATCAGCAAGGATACACAGAAAGGAAAAAAGTGCAAGTCATGTATATTGAAGATTTTGTGTTCTTTAATAAATTTGATTATTACAAGCATTAGTGAACTCATAAAACTACACCTTGGTACAAAAGAACTATAATACACCAATGTCTACTAATACGTAGAAAGTGTACATCTTCTTATCTTCAACTGTAGATCTGTGAAGAATTTAATTATCACCCAAAAGAACAATGGGAATCAAAGAAAATCTCTATGAAGTCAGGGAATTGGCCAGGGGAATCAAGATCCAGTAGGCCATTCAGACCATTAACACAGTATTGTGAACTTTACTATGACTGAGATGGGTAGTGGTGGGAAATATTTAGTAGTTATGATCTGACTTGCATTTTAAAAGGATCACTTTAATTATTCAAGAGAGAGAAGTTAGACAAGCATGATAATGGTAGAGATGGAGAGAAGTCAGAAAAAGATGAGGGTTGCTGAGATGGGAACAACTGTGGAAAGTAAAGGCTTGAGGTGTTGGTGGAAGGGGATTATAAAGAAAGTGTTCAATTTTGAATGTATGAATTTGAAATACCCATTAAAATCAAGTGAGGATATTGGATATATACAAGAGAAACACTACAAAGAAACAAAAAAACAATTCCTTCCTAGAAAATAAAGTCAAAAGTAAAGTAGGTTGGCGCTATCAGTACAATGCACATATACATATACTAGTTTTCTGCTGAGAATCCTAGAACTATGACCTCATTTTTTAAGAACAGAATATATATATATATATATATAAATAATACAAATACACACATATATAATATTTATTGATGCAACTTTGATTTACAAAACAACATAAACCCATATGTGCACATTCACTATTCCTCAAATACATAACACACCCTTGCCCACCATCAAATTACCCAAAATTCTTCACCATTGTCCATTGGACCTCTCCACAACTTGTCCCTGTTGCCACCCTGTTCCCCACTAGTGACCTCAGTTCTACCGTCAATGCCCAAGTCTTGGTTTTTGTTTAGTCTGCTCCTTTACTTTGAAACTATGACTCTCAGCAGCAAACATACTGAACATCCTGACTTTAGTTACTAAATAACATTCTCCACTAAAAGGGGGACAGGGAGAGTACAAAATGTGCCTTGAATTATCTTGCTGTGCCAGAAAGGAAAGCTTTCAAAGAATAATAGGCACATGTCAAAAGGAAACAAGATCCACCTTCAATGGGCCACCATTAATCAAATATGGGCCATTCTAACCATGAAATTGAGAGGTATTCTACAAAAAACTGGCCTCTGATTTTCAACATTGTCAAGAAAACAAAATCGGGCTGAAAAAGTGTTTTGAGAAGAAAGAAGACTAAAACAAACTTTAAAAGACCACTTGATTGGATACTTCAAAAATGAATATATTTGATTAATAATTATATGAAAGATTGCTTAAATTACTTATGAGGGAAACAGAAGCTAAAATCACAACATATGTCACATTACCAGAATGGTTAAACTTTAAAAGACTTACGATACTAAGTGTTAGTAAGGATGTAGAAGTAATACTAACTCTCATACAATGCTGGCAGAAATGTATTTTGGCCCAACTACTTTGGAAAATTGTCTGGCATTTTTAGTATGGTTAAATATACCTTTATCATATAACCAAGCAATATCACTCCTAGGTACATACACAAGAGAAATCAGTGCATATGTTCACCAAA
Source organism: Solenodon paradoxus (assembly GCA_004363575.1). Lineage (NCBI taxonomy): Eukaryota > Metazoa > Chordata > Mammalia > Eulipotyphla > Solenodontidae > Solenodon > Solenodon paradoxus. The sequence continues at coordinate 82,404 of RJWH01004525.1, read as the reverse complement.
AATACACAGGAACATTCACAGTAGCTTTATTCACAACAACTACAAACTATAGCCAATTCTAAAGTATATAACAGGAGAACAGATAACAGAATTGTGGTATATTCTACAATGAAACAACTCACAGCAATAAAAATGAAACAAACTACTGATACAGCAACACAGATGAATCTCGGAGAGTATTTAGAAAGCTGGAAATGTCCTATATCTTCATTTGTACTTTATGGAAGAATAAATAGTGAAAACTCATCAGGCTGCATATTTAACATTAAAATACTTTAATGTATATATCTTATAGACTTCATTCAAAAAAGAAAAAAATTAGTATAACTCAATTCTTATAAATACTAAAAATTGTGTTTATGTACACGCATGCATAGAAAAATGTCTGAAAATCTTCAAAGGCTGTATTTCCTAGAAGTGGAATAAGAGGTACTTTTAACTTCCTTTATACTTTTCTATGGTTTTAAAAGTATCTATGAGAAGAAAAGTTATTTTTAGAAGCTATTTTCTCATGAGGAAATACAAATATCCATACCAAGATATACAAAAATGGACACCAATTTTTCACTTATGAGAGTGAAGAATGCCATCTATAAGAAGAAAAAGGAACCAAAATAAGACAGGCTTTAGGCTTCTCTTTTGTAGCATTAACTAGAAGTCAAGAGAAGAACTTATCTTGTAAAAAGTAAAGAAAGAGGCTTTACAGTTCATCCTTGAACAATGCAGAGGTTATAGGTTGCAATTCCAGCACAGTCAAAAATCAGCATATAACTTATAGTCAGGCCTCCATATTTGTGGATTCCACATCCATGGATTCAATCAACCAACATCTAAGACTGTCTGAATATGTGAATGCAGAATCCATGGACAGAAAATAATGTCTGCATATAAGTGGACTCTGTACAATTCAAACACATGTTGTTGCAGGGTCATCTGTAACCTGATTTTTTTCCTATCTAGCCAAGTTATGTTTCATGTGTGAATGCAAATGAAATACCAGTTTCATATGTCCAAGGAATCAAAAATTGTACATCCAATTAACCTTCAAAAATGACACAAAGCCATTCTCCAAACTACAGAAATTTAGGTAAAAGTTAAGAATTAAGAATAGGAAGTTGTGCACAGCAGAGAAAATCATCATCAATAAAATGAAAAGGCAACCTATGGAATGGGAGAAAATATTTGCAAATGGTAAGGAGAAGAACTCATACAACTCAATAGTTAAAATAGCCTAAACAATATAACATAGAAATTGGCATACGATCTGAATAGACATTTTTTCCCAAAGACATATAGATGGTCAACATCACTAATCATCAGGGAGATGCAAATCAAAATCAAAACGAGATATCACTTCAAACCTTTTAGAATGCATATTATCAAAAAGACAAGAAATAGTAAGCATTGGTGAGGATGTGGAGAAAAGGAAATGCTTGTACACCATTGATGGAAATGTTAATTGATACATCCACTATGGAAACCAGTATGCATATTCCTCAAAAACTTAAAAGGATATATGTACCTCTGTGCTCATTGCAGCACTATTTATAATAGTCAAGATATGGAAACAACCTAAGTGTTTTTCAATGGATGAGGGGATAAAAAAGATGTGGTATATATACAATGGAATACTATTCTGCTATAAAAAGAAGGAAATCTTATCTGCAATAGCATGGATGGATCTTGAAGACATGGGAAATGAAATAAGTCAAAGAAAAATACTGTATGATATCACTCATATGTGGAATCTTAATTTTAAAAAACAGCTCACAGATAGAGAACAGACTGGCAGTAGGGTTTGGGTAGTACAAAATGCAGGAAGGTACAAAATAGGGGAAGAGGTGCAAACATCTAGTTACAAAATAAGTAAGTCATGAGGATATCATATATAGCATAGTGACTCCATCTAATAACTTTCATATTTGAAAGTTGCTAAGAGATTAGATCTTAAAAGACATCATTCAAAAAATTTGTAACTAATCTTATTGTGGTGAGCATTTTGCAATATATACAAAAATCAAATCATTATGTTGTGTACCTGAAACTAATGCATTATATCTCACTTAAACCTCAATAAAAAAGAATGCGGAAGTTGTGGTATAAAAAACTTGTGTTGTACACGAAAACCAGTAGTCAATTATTAAATTCACAATGTTAAAATTCTGGTTGCACACTGATTCACAGAGATTTATGCACCCCCACGTTTATTCCAGCTCTATTCACAATAGCTAAGAATTGGAAATGCCTAAGTGCCCAATGTCAGATGAATGGATAAAGAAGATGTGGTACATATATACAATGGAATACTACACAGCCCTTAGAAGAGATGAAACCCTGCTGTTTGAATCAACATGGATGGATCTAGAGGGGAGTATGCTAAGTGAAATAAGTCAAAAGAAGAAAGATATCAAATAATTTCATTCACAGGTAGAATGTGAATAGACAAAACAAAGGAACAGACGAAACAAAACCAACTTTTGGACTCTTGGAGTAGAACTGAGGTTACCAATAGGGAATGGGGGTGTGGGGGGCAAAAGGTGGTGGAGCCCACTGGACAATGGTGACAATCACTTGGTGATTTGGTGAAGGGTAGGGTTTGTGGATATATATCTAAGGAATAGGGAAACTGCACATATAGGGATCCTACACATCTGAATTTATTTTAATTTGTGAAACAAAGTCATTGCAATGAAAAACTGAAAAACAAACTCTGATTTCAAAACTGAGTTTACAAGTAAAAACAGAGCAAGCATAGTATGATAAAAGGAAAAAAAAAAAAACCTTTCATAATTGTTACCCCCAGAACAAGTTTGCCTTTTTCTTAAATACCTTATTATGATAATCCACGGTAAGTCAATCTCTTAGCTCACTCCACCAACCACCCAAATGAGGATTTCGACTGTACTATTTAAGAAGCTGGCTCCTTTCTGGAGAATGAGATCAAACTGAAAAGTCCCCATTCCTCCAACATTCTCAATATTCCAACTAATTTACATTACTAAAATCAGAGGGCTGAATAATATTGTTATAAATCAATTTAAATGACTAATGTCCTCATCATTACCAGTTTTGACATTAACATATACCATTATTAACATAATATAATATACATGTATTAACATATACTAAGCAATATGTACCTTTTCAGAATTTTTTTACGATGTTCAGCAAACACACCCACTGTTTTTGCTTCATGTAAAACAATTTCACAGAAATATATTGTGCTAAAATAGTATTTTTACATAAATAGTCTAAAACCAGGGAAGCCAAAATCTCTAGAGAAACCAGATATACTTTTATTGCGGTAGTTATCCTACACATTAAAATAATTTCCTATGTGTAGGTTCCCCATTTCTTAGATATATTTCAACACACCCTGCCCTCCACCACATCACCAAGTGTTCTTCCCCATTGTCCAGTGGGCTCCACCACCATTTAGCCCCCGCCCACCCCAGTCCCTTTTGGTAACCTTAGTTCTGTTGCAAATTTTCCAGATTGATTTTGTTTCATCTGTTCCTTTGTTTTGTCTACTTCTAGTTATAGTTTTAATGATCAGTATTTACGGAAATATTTTCATTTAAGGGAATTAACTACTTTACAGAGGAAGTTACAATGGAGATTAAATAAGATAATGCTGCTTGATACTTAATAGATCTTCAGTGTCAGCTACTTAGCAATAAGATTTATTCTTTCAAAGGCATCAGAAACTGGCAATACATTAAAATTCCTTCTACCAAAATAAAAGTTAATTATTTAATCCTAGTCAAATACAGTAGGCCCATGGATGCTTCCGAACAAGTTGAACATGGAAAATCTTTTGCCAATGATCATCAGCATTATACCCATCAACAGTCATCCTTCATATAGTTTCTGTCTTGAAAACACTAGAATAGAAATGTGACCAGAGAGAGAAAAAGTAAATATCTCAAAGGCATTGATATTTCCAGTAGCTCTTTATGGCCTTAAACATACTATGGTTAAAATTAAAATCACCAAGACATATTATACTTCACTGATTAAAAAACTGGAATTGAAAATGATGATTATTAGAGATAAGCTAGGAAACAGCAGTAAAATAGAAAATGCTAACAAGAACCACAATTTCTAGAATAATGTTACAAATACACAACTCAGATATGCTACTATCTGAGAAAACAATTCATAATAACATTTTATTGACTACTGTTGTATTTAAAGTCTGAAACCGACCAATCCTATCACTGTTTCCAAAACAATATCAACAAAAATCAGAGCAAAATCCCTATTCTTAGTTGTCAGTGCAATGCTGTTTGCACCAACAAAAATCACTTAATTGACACACCCTTGTGGCTCATGCAGCTAGGGCACAGGCCATGTAAACCTATGAAACTGGATTTGAGACATGGGGCAGAAGGTTAAAAAATTACTGAATTACATTTCCTTTAAAATGTTAATCTACATTATTCATGTAGATGAAAATTGTGAGACTGAATCACTGTAGTAACAATGAGCATATACATCTGTCCAAATACATTAGAAAGCAACAGAAATGATGTTTAAAAGAAACTTGAATAAAGTCATTATAGCCCAGAAAAGTTAAAAAACAAGTGCCAATCCATAGTCCATAAATGGTGGAGAATCTTCAAAGGAATGGAAACCAATTAATCACATCTATAGGAAAATAATCTATGGAAACCAAAACTTTAAATGCATATATATATATGAAAACTACTACAAAGTTAGGAGTGATTTGGGGAAGCACCAAACCTGCTCAACTGACACAGAAGCAAGAAGTGGCCTTGAGGAATTAATCTGGGAGATTAAATGGGAAACTAAATTAAGAAAAAACAACAATCCTATCAATCCCTAAACTTCTGTTGTGCTAAGTGGTGAGGAGTAATGAAATTTGCCCAAAAACTCAACCTAAGTTTGGAAAGAAGGACAAACCTGAAGAAAACATGCTCTCTCTACAACCTGCTTCTCAGACAATGACTTGGAGGGAGGCATGCTAACTGTAAACAAATCAGGCAGTGAGTAGGATCCTTAAATACAAAGGACCAGAAAATCAAGAATCATCAGAAAACTAACAACCCAGGAAAAACACCAAAGCTTGGAAAAAAGAAGCATCAGACTCAACAAAGAGATCAAGTCTTTAGAACAATTAACTATAAATAGGTTCTTAATGCTGCCTGGCAATCTTACTACCATTTATTCTACCATTCTCCTAAACAACAATTTTTAAACTTCTTTTTCCTCAAGTTTTTAATACATACTCCCTCCTCCAAACTCATGCTCAGCTGATGAACTTTCTTCTGTTTCACTGAGAAAATTAAAAAGCAATAAGAGAATTTTCATAAGCCCCCACTATCATATTTACATACCTAACAGCAATTGTGTCTATACTCCTGCCTTTGTTCCTCACTCCTAAATCATTCCTCTTATAACTATGAAATTGTATCTCCATTAAAACAAACCCTCATAACCAGGTCTTATTGAGAAATGAGTGATCATGAAGCTGGGGCAGAGAAGAATAGGATAGGCCTAGAACATCTTGTTGTGTAAAGCTAAGTTTGAAAAAAGATGGGCACATGGCAAAAAAGACAAAGGAACCAGCTTGAGGGAGATCCCACTAACCAAATCTGATATAGTTGTCACATCAAAATAAATTATACTAATGGATTACAGCCCCTATAATAAAAACTATTTTGCTATATTTAAATAAATGAATTAACAAACAAATGGGGGGAATGAAAAGTTCTAATTCAAATAATATAGAATTCAAACATCACATTTGATTATCACCGTAGTAATAATTGTTATAGGCAACATTTTTCAATGGCTGCCAAAACTAAGGATGAAAGTTTTATGATAAACAATGTCTCAATGCCCCACAAATTAAAAAACAAAGTGAAAAATAATAACTTCACTGAAAAAACACCTTAATCTAGTGACCAAAATTAGCATCACCAGTAAAGATAAAATGGATACCATATGATTCTGGATGTTACTTTTATAGTATTTGCATATAGTGATGCATAACCTGAATGTAATCATGTGGAAATATTAGACCAACCCATTTTAAATGACATTATACAAAATAATTGTCCCATACTTACATTAAAAATGTCAAGGTCATGAAAGATGGCCTAAAACATTTTTTCCAGAATAGACGAAACTATTAAAGTAGCACAATAACAAAATGCAACCAGTTATATTGGATTGGATCTTGAACCAGATTGTTTCTTTTGTCATTATAAAGAGAATTCAGGCACAAGAGGCCATATAAAACCCAAGGACCCAGGTTTGCAACCTGGGACCTGGAGGAACAACCAAAAAATGAACAAATGAAAAAAAATTTAAATGGTTCTTTCTCCTCTTTCTTCCTTCATGCCTACCTGTCTGCCTGCCTTCTTTCCTCTGTCTTAAAAAAAGACAATTCATATATCTAGAAGAAATCTTCCTTGGAGAGCAGGTGGAAATGAGAATTCTGAGAGACTTCTGGAACAACCCTTAAATATATCACACAGTCAACCTAACTTCAAAAGATTTCATTACTACTGGAGGCACCTTTGAGATGTGAGGTGAGGTACTGTTTATCTAGAAGTCACTTATTAGAGGAAGCCCAAAATTATCTATCAATGTTGATAAATAAGAACTTTATTTTAAATATAAGGCAACAACCAAAAACAGAAATACTAAACACAGGAAGAGATTCAGCAAACCTAAGATTAATAATACATACCAAAATAATGGGTAAGGAATGTGGTAATAAGCACATATATTAAAAGAACTCAACTGACCATTAAAGAGAAAAGGGAAAATAAAATAGAGCTACAAATATCAACATGGATGAATCTCATTATGTTAATTTTTAAAAAATGCATGAGAATGAATTTGCTAAGATATCACTTACATGGTTTTAAGTCATGCAAAAAAAAACCCTGCAGATATCCAAGGGACTGCAAATGAATTGTTAATTTTTTACTTCTGGAGTTGAGTAATAGTATATAAATGAATTGTTAATTTTTTACTTCTGGGGTTGAGTAATAGTATATAAATGTTAGCTGTATTATTCTTGATATATTTGCATATATTATAAATATTTCAACATAAATGTTTAAAGTCAAGAATAAAAACTAACCAATGAAATATTTTGACAATATTAATCTTGCTCCAGATGATACTAAACGTACCGACTATGTAATTCTTAATATAAAATAAAGCACAGGCCTTTCAAAAAACTATTAATAGTCTCATTAGTTCAGATCATAGCTGAAATTTGAGAATATAGGAAAATCATTTCAGTATCCAGAAACTGTCAGAATTCAGACATTAAGGACCTACAATAAGAAGAAATGGAAGCTAGCCTCAATAAAAAAAAGAGAGAGAAAACTCTAAGAGAATCAGAAATGAAAGGGGAAAAGCTAGAGCAGATAATTTAGAAATACAAAGCATCACAAGAGACTGCTATGAACAGTTATATGCCAATAAATTGGACAACCTAGAGGAATGGACAGATTTTTAGAATCATACGGCCTACAAAGACTAAATCAGAAAGAAACAGAAAACCCAAAAAGATCTATCAGAAGCAAGGAACTTGAAGCAATCAAAAGTCTTCCCCAAAATAAAAGCCCAGGACCAGATGGCTTTACTAGTGAATTCTACCAAACCTTCAGAGCAGAATTAATACCTTTTCTTCTCAAACTTTTCCAAAAAATTGAACAGGGAACACTTCCAAGCCCTTTCTATGAAGCCAACACTACACTAATACCAAAAGGAGAAAAGGATGTCGCAAAGAAAGTTACAGTACAATATTGCTGATGAATATAGATGAAAAATTCCTCAACAAAATACTAGTAAACCAAATCCAAACACATCAAAAGTATCACGCATCATGACCAAGTGGGGTTTATCCCCGTGATGAAAGGATGGTTCAGTACAGGCAAATCTATCAATGTAGTATATCACATCAACAAAAGCAAGAAAAAAAATCATACAATCATACCAATACATACAGATAAAGTATTTTACAAGATTCCGGACCCATTTATGATTTTAAGAATGCTACATAAAATTGGAATGGAAGAAATATAACATGATTGAGGACATAAGTGATAAACCCATGCCAATATCATAGTCAATGGTGAAAAACTGAAAGTGTTTCCTTTAAGATCAGTAATGAGACAAGGCTGTCCATGCTCCCCACTGCTATTTAACATTATATTAGAGGTCTTAGCCAGAGAAACTGAGCAAGAAGAAGAAACAAAATGAACGCAAACTGGAAAAGAAGTGAAATTATCACTATTAGCAGATGATTTGATAATATACATTGAAAACCCTAAAGGTGCCACCAAAATACTACTAAAAATTCATGAGTACAGAAAAGTGGAAGACTAAAAAATAATAATATATAATATATAATAATAATATATATAAATAGGTTTCATCTTTATATGCAAACAATACTCTAGGAGAGAATGAAATCAGGTAAATTATTCCATTTACAATAGAAGCAAATAAATTAAATACCTAGGAATATACCTAACAAGGGAGGTGAACGACCTGAACAAGGAAATTGGAGATACAAAGAGATGGGAAAATATTACATTCTAATGGTTTGGAAAAATTAACATTGTTAAAATGGACAGCTTACCTAAAGCAATATATTGGTTTAATGCTAGCCTCACATCAAAATTCCACTGGCATTTTTCAAGGAAATAAAACAAAAAAATTTTAATGAGTATAGAATCACAAAAGACCACAAATAGTGAAAGCAGTCATGAAAATAACAAAGTGGAGCTATCACACTCTCAATCTTCAGCTATACTACAAAGCGATAGTAATCAAAACTGTATGGTAGTAGATCAAAAACAAACACAGATGAGTGGATTAGAATGGAATCAGACTCTCACATATATGGTCAGTTAATTTATAAGGGAGCCAAGAACATATGATGAAGAAAGTCTTTTCGGCAAATGGTACTGGGAAACTTGGACAGTCACATGCAAAAGAATAAATCTAGACCACTCTCTAATATCATCTCAGCCTTAGAGAAGTCTTTGGGGACTCAACTCCAACAAAGGAAATTAAAACAAAAATAAATAAATGGGACAACATCTGCACAGTGAAAGAAACTCACCAAAACAAAAAGACATCCCACTGACTAGGAGAAGATATTCATATATCATATATCTGACAAGGGTTTAATATCCAAAATATATAAAAAACTAAAAACTCAACAACAGAAAAACAACCTATCAAACAATTGGCAGAAGAATTGAATAAACATTTCTCCAAAGAATACATACAGATGGCCAATAGGCACATGAAAAGATACTCCTCCTCTCTTATTAGGCAAACGCAAAACAAAATGAGAATGGCTATTACCCAAAATATCAGAAACAATAAATGGTGAATATATGAAGAAAAGGGAACCCTTCCATACTGTTTTACCGTAGTGCAAATTGGTGCAACCTTTATGAAAAGAAGTATGGAGATTCCTCAAAAGAAAAAGAGGGTGGAAATCATATTTGATCCCATCATCTCACTTTTGGGTATTTACCCAAAAAATACAAAAACACTAATTTGCTGAAATATGTGCACCCCCATGTTATCACAGCATTATTTGCACTAGCCAAGAATCTGAACATGCTCATCATCAGATGAATGGAAAAAGGAGATGTGGTATATATACACAATGGAATACCACACAGCCCTAAAAAGATAGAATTCAGTCATTTGCCACAACATGAACAGAACTAGAGAGGATTATACTAAGTGAAATAAGTCAGAAGGAGAAAGACAAATACCATATGGTCTCACTCATATGTGGAATATAAAGAATCAAAGCAAATGACAGACAAAAAACAGAAACTATACCTTGGATATTGACAATAGAATTGTGATTACCAGTGGAGAAGGGGGTGAGGGTGGCAGCAGGGGTGGTGGGATCCAATGAATAGTAGTGAAGGACTTTCGGTAATTTGATGGTGGGTATGGTGAGTTGTCGTCTATTTGATGAATAATGAACTTACGAATATGGGTTTACATTATATTGTAAATCAAAGTTACCTCAATGCATAGTAAGTTTTGCAAAAACACTGCTGAAAAATTAAAGACACAGTAAATAAATTGAGAGATAGGCCATGTCTCTGGGTTGAAAGATTCAGTATTGTTATGACATCATTTCTCCCCAAATTAATCTAAAGATTTGACACGGTTCCTATAAAAATTCACCATTTATACAGTAATAGATTAAGAAAAATAAAAGTCCATCAAATACATTTTTTAGAAATTATTCTTCTGATTCTAAGATATATAGAGAAATACATAGGATCTATAAAATCCAAAGAAATGTCGAAAAAGCAAAACAAAGTAGAACTTCTCCACCTAACCTCAAGACATACTTTAAGCTATAGTAATCAAGACAGTGTGTTAACGGTTATGGATGGATAAACAGATCAATGCAAAGGAATACACAGCCCAGAAATAGTCACATTTCCATGGTTATTTTACTTTGGCAAAGGTATCAAAACTGTGATAGGAAAAGGAAAATCTTTTCAACAAATGTGGCTTGAACAATGGGACATTCACATGGGGACAGGAAAGAACTTTGATCCCCTACTTTATGCCATTCATAAAAATTAATTCAAGAAGGACCACAAACCTGAACATAAAACCTAAAATTACAAAAGAGTATCTTCTTAACTTTGATATAGGTTACAGAAAGCAATAACCACAGCAGAAAATACTGATGAATTAGACTTCATCATGATTAAATTCTTTGTCTCATAAAATTGACCATTAGAAAAATGAATGGGAAATGAACTTATTGGAGGATATATTTGTAAAACTTATATTTTGTCAAGACTCGTATTATCCAGACTACATAAAGAAACTGTACAAAAGTCATAATAAAAATGGTAACAACATAAATAAAATAAAATGGGAAAATATTACACACAGATACTTCATAAAGATATACAAAGGCCAATAAATACATGAAAGGGTGCTGAACTTCATAGTCAGCAGGGAAATATGAATTAAAACCACAGTGAGATACCACTACACATTCACCAGAAAAGCTAATGTTAAAAGACTCAACCACTAAGGGTTGGCAGCACAGCTCATGTAGCCAATTTGAAAAACTGGCAATTTCTTAAAACATTAAACACCTATTCTATGAACCAGCATTACACTAGGTATTTTCCAAGAGAAAGGAAAGCGTGTGTTTACAAAAAGGCTTATACAAGAATGTTCACAGCAGTCTTATTCATAAGAGCCAAAAATTTAGAAACCACTCAGATGTTCACAAATAGTAAAATGGATAAAGTTCTACATTCATACAATAAAATATTACTCTGCAATTAAAAAAATGACCTACTGACACACATAATAAGGACCAATTGCAAAAAAATGTTGAGTGAGAAAAGCTGTATAAAGAACACAATATGTATGATTCTATTTATATGAAAGTTTAGAACAGACAAATCTATGGTGCAAAAGTCAACAGTGATTGACTGGTGGAATGTGGGAAGACTGACTGGGAAGGGGCAGGAGGGCATTTCTGCAGTAATGGCAATATTCTATATAGGGTGGCAAGGTACAGCTGGTGGACCAAAGCTGGCACATCACCTGTTTTTGTGATGATGTAGTATTAGAACACAGCCATGCCTATTAGTTTTCATGGCATGTATGGCTGTATGGCTGTCTTCATGCATCCTATTGCAAATATGAGTAGTTGCAACAGAGATTACATAGTCTTCAAAGCCTAAAATGCTATCAAGACCCTTACAGGAAGTTTGCCAACACTTGTTCTGTATTTTGTTACTGGTTTGGGTACAGATTAAAGCATTTGCCAAAATTCACTGAACTAAGATCTTTGCACCTTACTGTACATAAATTTAAACTAAACAATGACAAATAATGAGTTCTAGTGAGTACACGGTGAATTATTTATGAAGTATACTGATGTTAGCCCTTTAACTTTGAAATGTACCAGAAAAATAAGATAAATTGGTAAATGGATAAAGGAATGACTAGATAAGATAGACTGCAACAGAGCAAATATAGTAAACGTTAACTGTAGAATCCAGGGGTAGGCTTAGGGATGTTCACTCTACAATTTTTCAACATTTCCGTATTGTTGAAAATATTCTTAATAAAATGTTGGAAAATAAATTTTTTATTAGGTAAGGAAAGAAGACAACACATGCCCACAGAAACGAACATCCAATCTAAAGTACTTTGTGAAGAACTTTATTCTAAAGAAACAAAACCCACAATAGCATGCCTGTCTGAAGAAACTTCAGTTGGAATGATCTTTATTAATCCTTGATCATTCCTATTAGAAGGCAGCATATCAGATTTCATTGTAATTTATGCACTTGATGAGAAAATTTTATAAAACAGGCAATAATGAGTTAGTAGCTATTTGCAATAGTAATATACCACCACTAGAAAACTCTTACAGTATAGCACATCTTTCATCTAAGGACTTTGAAGCATTTTAATAGCCAAACTCAATGAATTCAGTCATCTAAAGCAGAGTGAAAAAACAAAAAAAGACTAAACTGGATTCTTGGTTCCTCCCTTTAATTAATTCAACCAATCCCTGAGTTAACTAAATCTCACTGAAATCATAATGCCCTTCTCCAATTCTGGCAGGGAGGAAAATTGTCTTACAAAGAGGCTCAATGGTACAATGATTAAATGCACAGCCTCCATAGCCAGGTGGCTTGGGTTCAAATCCTGGCTCTCCTATATGACCACTCTTGAATCTCAGTTTCCTCACCAGTAAAACACCTAAGAATAGCTACTATTCTTAAGGTTGTTGTGAGAATAGTAGACCAAACTCATTAGAACAGTGTTTGGTGCCTAAAATCACTCAATAATGCTCATTATTATCATCTCACAAAGAGGGGAGAGGAGAGAGTGCTTTATTTTAAGTGTAGAACAATAAGATAACCATGGACGCCTAATATTTTAGGGCTAACATTTACACTAGCCTCCTTGCTGTTCTTCAAGCATGCCAGACACTTTCCTCCTTTAGGGCCTTAGCATCAGTTATTCTCTGTCCGGAATATATTCTGCAGACTCCCATACTTCCCTCAAGGGTTTGCTCAGTTGTCACCTTCTCAGTGAGGCCAACCCAATCACTACCTCATTAAAAAATTGCAACCCACTTTCCTCCTTACCCTGTTCTGTATTGCCCCCACTTTCCTTGTACTGCATTATTCAATTTACTTTTTATTATGGTTAATGACAGTCTTTCTTCCATTCAGTAACAAAACTCACTGAATGAAGAGATTTGGGGGTTCTAGTCACTAATATATTCCCAATAGGTGCTCAAATATTTTTTATCACCATCATCTGTTCTAATTTCCTCGCTTTACAGATGAGGAAATTTCTACTATAGCTCACTATCAACCTGACCTTTGAACATTACAAAAGTATCACAATCACCCATATTTTCCCCCCAGGAGGATTTACCTTAGGAATTTCTTGGCCTTGCAAATGCTGCTGTGTCTGTAATAGAGAAATGCTCTGAAAGGCAGTGAAATGCTGAACTGGAATACTGTGTCGACAGATGAACAGAAGATGGTTGATTTGGAAGGGTTATCCCTGGGCTTTGATAGAGGGTATGCTGCTGCAACTGTGCTTCTGATGACCCAGAAACAAGAGCTAAGCTAAAAGATGGCTGCCTCAGTGTGTGAACATCAGACTCTTGCTGAATGCATTCTGACTGGTGCTGTGCTAGGTTTTTCTGTAGGGGAAAATTCTGAGTGCTGTCTAATGCCTGAAGCTTTTGAGGGTGGTCTAAAGGCTGTCTTACATATTGCTGTTCCATTGCTGATGGTTGTAATTGGAGGTATAATCTGGACCACGTTTGCAACAGCCTTTGGAATATCTGATACAGTTTAACTTGGTTAGGTGCCTGTAAATGAAGTACTTGCTGCGGGAAGGCACCATGTTGGCTATACAAAGACTGCTGCTGATTTATGCGACCTTCTTGAATAGACAAATTATGGTTTTTCTCTGCTTGTCTCTGAGATAAATGAGTCACCTGCTGATGTTGAATGAAAGCTGCGTGAGAAACCTGGCTTGGTTTTAGATGTGACTGGGAAAGTTGTACTGAGAAGTGTGGGGGCTGGATGTGGGCCTGTGAGGAGGCCTGCTGAATGAAAGACATTTGTGCAGAATGTTGAAGCTGCCCTTCCGTGGACCTCTGAGATGTAATGCTAGGTGAATCTGCTTTTAGCTGCTGCTTGGGATGGAGCTGCTGAATGCTGGACAGTATTTAAAGGTTCAAAAGAATGTGTTCATGTAACCTGACGACATGTATGCTTTCTGGGTCATGAGGGTTACCTGTTCAGTTGTATGGATGTTGTAAGCAGTTTGTCCTCAATAAGCGACATGCTCAAAAACCAGTGCCTGGTAAGCAGGCTGCTCCATAGGCTGCATGGTGCAAGCTGCTGAGATTATATATGCTGGTTGGCCTGGAATAGGTGGCCAAACCAGAGTTAAATAAGCAGGCTGCCCTTGAGTTGGGACTGAATAAGAGGGCAGTGCCACAGGAGGGACTGGATATGAAGTCTGCATAGAATACGTTGGCTGTGATCCTGGTGGTTGTACAGTGTGAAGAGTATGCTCTGGAGCTGATAGTGAATAAACAGGCTGTGGTGGAGCCTGGATTTGGTAAATTGACTGAGACTGGCAAGAAGCTTATTCCCAGGGATCTACCTAAAAGGGCAGCAGCTCAGAAGCCTTCCAGGGGAAGGATGGTAGTCCTACAGGCAGACCTGGGTAAGTGCGTTGAACAGAATAGATGGCTGTTCTAGGGGTAGAATCACACTTTCAATACCACCCATTGACAGCTGCAGACTTGCAAGAGCTTCAGAACCCTAGTGAACATTTTCTGCGGCAATGCCATAATCTCAAGTTATAAAAGTAATGGCTGCTGCTGAATTGAGGCTTGGAAACAAGTTTTCTTCAAATGCATGGTCTTGCTTTGTGACACTAAAAAACCTGATGTACTGGTGGGTATGGTGGTACTGACTGCATCTTTTGTGAAGGCTGATAGGCCCCTGAATGTCCCCCAATAGAAACAGAAGGAAGCTGGGCTGTAACAGCAGCATTTTGTGAACTGCTCACACATTGGGCAGTAGAGTAATATGGCAAAGCTCGAAGGTGATTAACCAGTAAGAAACTAGAAGACTGATTGGCCTCTGGTGATTTCATTAATACCTGATACCCATTTCTCAGCTCAAGCTGAAGACCAACTGTTGGATGCTGGGATATCATTTGTGAAGCAGGCAATGTCTGCAGGAGAAACTGCAGAAAAGACTGCTTGTGGAACTCCAGTAACTGACAAGTCTAAACTCATAGGTTGGGCTGAAGTTTGTCCATCTGCTCCAAAGGTCAGCTGCAGTTCCTGGTGCTGGTATCTTAAGGAAAATTCAAATTATAAATGAATATACCTTGCCTATTTTAATGAGACAGAATAATAGATAAAGGAATGCTATGCTCTAAAAGCTTCAGCAAGTTATCAAAAAAAATGCTGGATATAATATTAGCGCTATAAAAATCCTAATACCATGAGTAAAGGCTAGTTGAATCACCAAGGGGCTGAGACCAGTCCCAGCAATATACTGCTTGTGGCTTCTCATTTATCACACTTACCACATGTAACTCATTCATACCCTGGCAGAGATTCAAAGTAACTGAATAAGACACCTTCACACATGAGAAAGTGAAAGTTCCAAGAGAAGGCACAAAAGATTTCAATAACATAGTTAATATGAATGTACAAGCTCTCTCAAGAAAAGAGGAGTTGGCTGAAATAAATATAGATTGGCTGCAATCATTCCTAGAATTTGAACCATTATGCTCATAAAAAGACGCCAATGGACACAGTGCTTGCTTACATGATTCCTATATATTAGATGAAAAGGGTAGGCAACAAAAAGAGTATGAATGTTATATGCATATTTACACATAAACAAAATTATAGTTGTATATATATAAAAAAAAAAAATCTAGAGGCTATACCCCCAAATGTAAATAAAAGGTGTCTCTAGCTGAAGGGATAACAAGTTATTTTCACTGACTTCTTTATAACTTTATGGGCTTTGCTTTAAACTAAGTAAATAACAGTTTTAAATTAATTTTCAAAAATTTTTTATCTTGGAAACACATTTTAAAACACACATACCTATATACTTCGATGGTTGAACCTAAGTTAACTAAGCATCCATGCAATATACTTTGCATAGAAAGAAACAAATTAAGTCACAACATAAACTCAATTACGGATGTGTTTCATATCATCTATAACCACTAGCAATATTACATATATACTAGATAAGTACGAGGCACTCTCAACTATATCAGATTAAATCTATCCCTAGAAGATTTTTAAATGCATCTGGCAAGTGTGTCAAGTATGTGTATGCCTTCCCATACAAGACTGAGAGCTCCTTGAGGGAAAGGACCATATTTTACTTTACTTTATATCTCCAGAGAATGTACAGAAGCTCAGAGCATCCCACTTCCAAAGAGGAAAGGCACATGCAGGGCATAAAGTGACTTGGGAAAGAAAACAGGGTGATGGCAACAAAAAAACCCCACCATGTGTCCAGAGTCCATCATCTAGGGAACCATGATATGGTCTTGATATATGAACTCACACAAAGACTGTTTCTTCATTGTCAGAAATTAGTAACACTGGACTTGGAGAGTTTAAAAGGCAAAAATACTTCTTATTTCTCTTACACAAATAAGCATGAATAAACAAAAGTCAAGAAGTTAAATGAAAGTGCTTAAAATTATAAGTGTCTATGAAATACTATTTCTAATTAACTACCTTCAAACCAGTCTGGAAAAATTCAATACAAAGAACAAATCATTATTACCAAGAGAAAGAGATCAGAGTCCTAAACAATTTTTTATCCATTATCAGTATACTGAGTTCTCATTTTCTTTTCCAGTTATAATTAGCAGTGTCTCATGATTCTACTTTTACATACCTAGACCTTTATGTAAACTATGATGAATTTATGAAAAAGCCTTTGCCTGTCAGAAAATCTAGGCAGTTAAACATGTTTAAGTGAATACTGAGCCTCTAAAATCTACCTTACCTTTATTTGTGAGACTTTCTGGAGAGTTAATGGGGAAACCTGGGTTTGTGAGACAACTGGAGGCCCAAAGGCATGTACAGGCAAAACAGTGGACTGACCTTGAACCAAAGGTAAAATTTGGGATGGAGTCAGATTTGGCTGCTTCTGCAACTGTTAAATAAGAAAAAAAAATTAAAGACAAACCTTTCCATTTACAGTAAATATACTGATCATATATCTAAAAATATAAGAGTTCACCTCACCCCTGAAATCTGCTGGTAATGTCCTAGTAGCTGTTGGGATGGATAAACTTGCCCTGGAACATTTACTTCAGCCTGTGGAATGTTAGAAACCATTTGAGAGCCCATTGTCTGGTCTGAGGAATAGGCTATACTGGGTTGATTTGAAGTATCTGATCCAGCTCCTGCCTCAGACAAAGTATCACCTACAACAGAGAAAATGAGCAACAGGTAGAAGGAAAAACTCAAAGTGCAAGGTCCAAAGGGTATCCCTTTACTCTTTTTATTCTATTAATCTAAGACACTTCAAATAAAATATTTACATTGCAGAATTAATAAAAAACTATCACAGGTTTATACTCCATGCTGAGATTATGATATAGGTAAAAATTTCTCAGTAAAACTTAAAATCAAAGACCTACATAAAACTCAACTCCATTTGCTGGCCTATTCAAGTATATCCCCAACTAATCTATATTTTCCACTAGGATATCAGCAAAATTATATTCAGTAAAGTGTCATTTTCCCATTCCCCTAGCACCTGACTGGAAAGTATAATGTCTTTATAGAGCAATTGGGTCATTACTATGAAAATACTATGTTGTTCTGGAGAAGAGAATGCATTATAGCAGAAAAATGAGAGGAACTGTATTTCTTTTATACTTGAGTCTAAAATAAAAAGGTCTTAAAGTTCCTTCTTGAAGAATAAATTATATATTCAGTTCCCAAATTTTTTATTAAAGGTTTTACATTAGACCTTTAAAATGGTAAAAAGTTCATTTCATTTGTTCCTTGGAGGAAGTAAAGAAAGTGTCATGGAAGAAGGTAAATTCTGACTTGGATTAAAATTTAAAAAGGATCTTTTATGCTACTAGGTATAGATGAAGTTTGAAGATCAATATTCTAGACAGACAGATAAACAGATAAACCCATAAATTCCTAAGCTCACAGGAAAGTAATATAAAACTAAAATGCTGGATTATAATCCTTACTAGTACCTTGGACAAGTCACTTAACAGAACAGTTTGTTAGATAGCAGAATACTTCATAAAACACAAAAAAAAACTAAAGATAAAGGAATACAGTTACATATTTGCTTGCTTTGCTTCCATTAATTATACCTGTGTTACCTATAACAGAAGAGCTGTGCTGCTGTGGTTTTCTTGGCAGAAGTTGTTGTCGAACATGTTGATCAACTTCAGTTTCTTCACATTCAGCCCCAGTCTGCTGAGTAGGAGCAGGAGGCAAAGTTGTGATGTGGTGCTGCGGGAGTACATTCCCTACAGCCTTGAACTGGGAATCCCTGCGTTCCTCTGAAAAGCCAGCTGGCTTCTTGTCCCTAGCCTTCTTTATCAAAGTCACCCGATCTCTAATGGACTTAGCAACAGCTTTTGAGTCACTTTCATGGAAGAATCCAGACTTGACCTACAAACAAAATAATAAACAAACTACATCTTTAGTATTGAAGATTTATTTTCTTACTACCAGTTATTTTATACCTCAAATTCCAAACTCTGCTCTATATTCTTTCTTAATCAGGCATTCACGAGTGCCAGAGCATTTAACAAGCATAAGAAAAACAATGCTATTACCAAGAATTGTTAAAATAATTCTGGCTTTAAACAAAAGCAAACAACTTAGTGTTTCAGTACATGCAGTATTATTACAGGCAATTAAGTTTTGTGAAAGATTGCAAAGTTTTCCTCATTCAGCAACATCAAGTGCCTACAATGTGCCCAGCACTGGGTTCCAAAGACACACAGGTGACTAAGTTAGTAGTGAGAGATGGATACAAACTTAACTTAAAATGAAATAAGAGGTATAAATGAGCTTCAGCAGAAGTTCTACAGGAACATATACCCCTCTGGAGGAAGTAAAGAAAGTGTCATAGAGGAAGGTAAACTCTGGCCTAGATTAAAACAAAAAAAGATCTTCTATGTTGCTATAGGAGATGTGCACGAAGTATGAAGATCAACACTCTAAGCAGAAGGAAGTGTGTTCATGGGAAACTGCTATAACATAATAGGAATTAGAAGAGTAAGAGGTGAGAAGGGCTTATTGTCTGAGAGGAACAGGGCTGAGCAGCAGAGAAGATGACTTGAGGAGGGGCCATGATATATCATTCTCAGTCCTACAGTCTGCTTTTAAAGCATACTGGTGGGATCTGCAGACTTTGGAACATTTCATGATAGTTGTAAAATTAAAAAGATGACAGACAAACTCCTTATATATAATTTCACTTAACTATAGTGAATGGATTTTTAAATTATAAATCTACAAGGACAGAGAGACTATGAGGAAAAAACAACAATATTTTAGACACTTTGGAATATGAAAAACAAGTAAAGTTATAACTGACCACGTAAACCTGAAAAAGATAAACTAGGGAAAACTCAGAAATATTCCCATCTATACTAACAAACACTCATAAGGCATAGGAAGTAGCGAAACCAAGTACTTCAAAACTGGATAAAGTCAAAAGAGACAACTGGTTTACTCTTGTGACTCAGGTAGCTAAGATGGCAAACATACAGGCCACGTAAAGTACGAGAAATTGGGTTCGAGACCTGGGGTCAAGGGGAAAAGAACAGAAAAAAAAGTAATTCAAATAAACGAGAGTAAGCCAAAGGATTCTGAGAAGCAGTTAGAGATCTAGTTCCCTATCTCCTACCCTCCAGTCCACAGCTTTGGGTAACTCTTTCTCCCTATCCAAGATGTCTGGAGTTTGGTTCTCTGGAGAGGGTACAAGAGATGAGCTACAGACCAGGGTACACCAGATACATTTGAAGGAAAGTGTATCATGTGGAAAGCAAGATGATTAAATGACTAAGTGGAAAATGCAGAAACCTCCAGCCCCTTCCCCCATTTAGCTACCCAAATACCAGTAACTAGACCTTTACCCTCCAGGAAGGATGTTAAAAAACGTTTCTTTGGGGAATCTGACCAATCCAAGAAGACCTACAAATATGGATTTCAGATATTACCCAATATCCCACTGGATACCCTACTACAGAGTCAAAATTAGCAAGTCCTAACAAGCAATTATATCAGTTAGCTTACCAGTCCCCGTGGTAGGCAAAATTATGACCTCAAAGATATCCCATCCTAATCCTCAAATCTGTGAATCTGACGAGATAGTCCCATTACCACCCTATGCACAGTTGATAGGGAGAGTATTTGGGTGTGCCTTTTGCCAGATGGTGACACTAGAAGGATTTAATACACCATTGTTGACTTTGATGATAGAACATGGGCATGTGAGGGAACTAAAGGGCAACCTTTAAGTACTGAGAGTGCTCTCTAGCTAATAACCAGCAAGAAAACAGGAACCTTTTATCTTATAACTGGAGGGAGACGAATTCTGTCAACAACCTGGATGAGCCTAAAAACAGTTGGTCTCCTAGAATATCTAGTTAAAAGGCCATTGACTGTTATTTCAGCCTTTGAGACCCCAAACAGCAAAGTCCACCAGGACTTCTCATCTACAGAACTGTGAGATAATAAATAAGCACTGTTTTAAGCCACTATATTCATGGTAGTTTTTGACACAGCAAAAGAAAACTAATATAATTTCCCACTCATTAATCATAAACAGCCAGTCAAGAATTACCAAAAATATGAGAAGAGCCTCTAACAAGAAGATGGAGAAAAGAAGACTATGCAGGGAGACAAAATATCAAAAACACTCTTTATTAATGTTACAGATAAGTGCAAAGATACAAAACAAGGACAAATTTGTTTACTTTTAAAAAAGGGACAGATGGAAAAATGAAAAGGAACTGTTAAAATTTAAAAAATGTAACAGAAATTAAAAACCAATGGAAGGATTAGAATATAAAGTTTATAATATCTTCCAGAAAGGAGAATAAAAATACAAAAAATGAAAAATTAAAAAGATAAGAATATTAGAGAAACAGTCCAAGAGGTCCAATATAAAATAATAGCAGTTACAGAAAGAAAAAACAAAAGGGAAGAAATCATCAATAAAATGTTTTATGAAATTTCCCAGAAATTAAAGGATATGAATTGCCAAACTTCAGGTATGTTCTGAGTACCTAGCGCAGTGGATGAAAATAGAACCAAATCAAGACACAACATTGCAAAATTTAAAAATATTGAGAAGGAAAAGGTATTATAAGTTTCCAGGGAGGGAAAAGTGGATCACATGCAAAAGATCCAGAAAAAAGAATGACTTTGGACTTTCCAATATCAATATTGAAAGCTACAAGATCATGGAGCAATAACTCTAAATTTTAACAATAGACAACCAAAAATTCCTTAGCCAGACAAATAATCAATTAACTATGAAGACAGAATAAAGATATTTTTATACATGCAAGTCTCAGAGAATTTATCTCCCATGTACCCTTTATTGATATCGGACCAAAAGGGTGAACCAAGAAAGAGAAAGACATGGAATTTAGGAACATGAAATCCAATATATGAGGGAGAAAGAAGAATCTAAGAAAATAGGAAAGGGAAATACCAGGATGATAGTTAAGTATCAGAGGTCCAAGGCAATCATTTCAGATTAGAACAGTATGGCTAGAAAGACAGACATATTAAAGGCTATCATCTCCAGGATCTCCACTGTTTTTGTTGTCCCATCCTTTTTAACCTGCGGACAGAATGCCCAGATGAGCCTGGATCAGAATATCTGCACTTGTGCCCTACAGAAGTTATCTGCGGTCATCTACTCTTGGGAGGAGGGCGAGTCCTGAAAAGATTAGAAGCAGAGCAATCTGAGGGCCCCATTCCCTGTCAAACTGCACTGTCACCATACAAATAATTTCTGGTCCACACAACTGTGGTGAGTCATGTGTTTTATTTCCCTGGACTCATACATGTGACCTCAGCCAGTAACTTCCCTGAAAGCCGCTCTCATAAACTCTACAGAAACTGAAGCCAGATGAAGACAGAAATTCTCTTCAGCTTATCCTCTCCTGGGCATCTTCACCCGAGAGTCACCTCAGTAAACAGCTAGGTGTGTGCGTGCCACTCAGGTTCGAAAACAACAACAACAATAGATTACTTAGGTAAACTATAATGAAAAGCAAAAGAATGAACAATAACAAAAGTCAGAACAGCTAATATCTGTGGTGATGAGGGAGGCAAATGCAACTGGGAGGGGACACACAAGTGGCTTCTAAGGTACCAGTAAAGTTATTCTCATTTCTTTTTTTTTTTTTTCAGAGGAAGAGGCAGGCAGACAACAAGCAGGAAGGAAGAGAGGGGAGGAAGAAACATTTTATTTATTTCTTTGTTTACTCTCATGCCTGGGCCACAAAACTGGGTCTTTGGGCTGTATGTGGACTGCGTCCCAGGCACACGCTTAACACCAGGGTACGCCTAATGTTCTATTTCTTAACACAGGTAGTTTTATTACTCGTTATACTCTCTCTACTAATGAGAGTGATTTCACAACAAAACAACAGTTTAAATAAAGAAAAGGACTCTCAGGACACAAGATGATGACTACCAGGGGGTGGTTGGGAGGGATGGAAAGAGGGGGAAAGGTGCAGTAAAAGACAATGGAACTATGGCAGAGAGTGTGATGTCAAATATAAATTAAGATACAATGTTAATATTCAAAAATGAATGCAACATTGTGAACAGCAGCAATAATAAATACCGATAATTTTTTTTAAAAAGAAAAGGAGAAAATGAAAGGAAAGAATGAAACGAGAAGGAAGTCAACCCTACACTATAAGGGAAAGGTAGAATAGTGGTAGGATTCACTTACCATTTCATATGCTACTTCCTCAGGAGTATCTGTTTCTAAGTTGAAACTGAATTCAATAGCTTCATTGTCTTTGTGTTTGCCTTTCAATTTTTTAGGGTCTTCAACCCAGAGTCTTAAAGCCAGGGAAGAGTTTGAGCAATCACCTTCCTCTGCTAACTCCACCCTCAGTCCTGTATCCTCAGCAAAAAATACGTGGTTTAATAGGTCCCTGATAGACAACCTAATAAAGAAAACGCATATCTCATTATCAGTTCTTCCAGTCATAAGCAAGATATAAAACTCTTAATTGACAAAAATTAATTGTTTCAAAGTAACAATCTTATTTTGAATTTTTTATTAATTAAACCATTAATCTGCCTTGTCATAAAAAAACAAATCTTATATTCTGCTCATTATTATCAAGAATGAAAAGAAATTCCAGCTGCATATGACCTCAATTAAAGATTATTACTAGTCATATATCTAGACACTGAAGTTTAACATATCCGCCTAGAAAGAATTGGAAAAGTAATGTAGTATATGTTAGGTGGATTGAGTACTTTCCCTAAGCCATTGTCTTAAGTTACTAAGGTAGATTCTTGGCAGAGGAAATTAAAAACTCAGATACATAAACTCTAAAGTAAGTTAGAAATTAAAACTTATACCAAATTTTATAAGTAGAAGTCATTGACTGCATTAACAATATTAAGTCAGCATCCTTCACTCTTTAAAGAATGTCATGGTTGAAGCTAATTTAGTTCAGCAAAGTCACATGATTTTCTTAAAATATTTGTCTAGTTTTAGGCCAAAGTATACATACAACGGATCCAACACAAGCTTAATATTAGGGCTGAAGTGTCTCTGAAGAGTAAAAAGTTCAAGAGTTAAAATGATTCTTTTATAAGCGAGGGCAGTTCATTCTCTTTTCTTTGATGAACTTCTAAAAATTATACATAATATCTAATCTATCTGTATTTAAGGTCAGAGAAGAGTTAAAATTAATATATTCCATAATGTCTCTGTAGAAAGTCCCTCCTGTATTATTTAAAACAGATAAAACATATTGATAGCATTGTGTCCAGTAAGCAGAGGACTTTCAAACTTCTACCTTTTTAGTGATGAAGAGGCAAATACTTAACTAAGATAGTGTTATAAAATGAGTAAGCTTCCTTAGACAAATTAGTTTTAAGGTTAAGGTGAGATATGCTTAAGAAAGTAAAACTAATGAAAATTCTACTTAAGTATTTTTACTAAAGAATAATTATAATAATAGCAGCAGAAGCCACCATTCATTAAATACTTATTACTCTGTTAATTATTTTATATGCATTCATTATCTTTCTAATCATTGAAATAATACCTGTTTTGAGAACAGATAAGTAACTTACTCAAAATCACACCGACTAAATGTGAGGTCCAAATTTGAATCTCAGTCTTGACATTGAAGCCTTGCTCTTTCTTGTATACTAATATGTCATGAATCCTTTTGAATATTCCAGTGTTCTTTAGTAATAGATCATAATTGAAATACTATATAAATAACAATCAGAATCCAAACTAAAAATGGCTATTTTCACACAGTATTTTTAGCCTCACTTAAAAAAAAGCATTCCTAAACTCCTACAACAAGAATAAAAAAAAAAATTAATAGCCAAAGGATTTGAATAGATGTTTGTCCAAAGAAGATATACAAATAGCCAATAAGCACATAGGATACGCAATATCATTAGTTATTAGAGAAATGCAAAACAAAACCACAATGAGATACCATTTCACACTCATTAAAACAGATATTATCCAAAAAAAAATAAAGAAAAGAAAATGAGTTGTGAGTGCTGAAAAACTGGAACTTTTTTAACCTTCTTATGCTGCTAGAGGAAATATAAAATGGCACCGTCACTTTGGAAAAAATTTGGTAGTTCTTCAAAAAATTAAATGTAGTATTACTATAGGTTCCAGTAATTCCACTCTGAGGTATATAATGAAAATAATTGAAAGAAGGGATTCAAGTAGATATTTTATACCAATATTCATGCAACATTATTCATAATAGCCAAAAAATATAAATAATCTATGTGTCCATACAGCAATAGATTAACAAAATGTAATATGTATATACATATACAATTATACAATGAATATAACTCAGTCTTAAAAAGAAATTCTGATGCCTACTACAAGAGGAAACCTTGAAAGCACTATGGTAATAAGCCAGACACAAAAGGTCAAATAGTATAAGATTACACTTTTATGAAGAACCTAGAATAAGCAAATTCAGAGACAGAAAGTAGAATAGAAGTTACCAAGGGTTGAGAAGATGGGGAGTTATTGTCTGATGCTTATACAGTTTGTTTGGAATGATGAAAAATTTCTGGAAACAGCGATGATGACTGCACAGCAGTGTGAATGTATTTAATGCCACCAAATTATACACTTTAAATGATTAAAATGGTAAATCTCAGATTATATATATTTTATCAGAATAAAAACATAGACTAGTCTGTTAATACAGACACTAAGAACATTCTTTAATAAAGCTATAATTAAACAGCATTTACCTTATTGGTTTTATATACTCTCACAAATGCAACACTAAGCTTAGATAAAAAACTAATAAAGATAGGGGTAGTTAATTAAATGCTGGTGGAAATAATTTCTATAAAGGACCTATCATCTTTATTACTCATAATCAATAGGGAGGCAAAAATCGAAAGACTACCCTACAATTTAAATCAACAACTATCCAAATTTCAAATTAAAGGGAAATATAAGCTAAAACTAAAGAGCGTTGTCTACAAGAAAAACACAAAATTATGATACAAATACATCTAGAATACTATTATTAACAAAAATAGCCCTGTTTACCATTATCATGACAGCACAGACATACGGTCAAATAAAAAACATTCTGGTGAGTTGATGGTTAAAATATTTTAAACTGTCATAAACAACCATTTAAGTACTTACCTAAAACAAGTTCTCTATAAACTGTTAGAAGCAAGTTAACCTGGAGGGTGTGGGGGCAGGGTGGGGGCACTCACTGACTATTAAACTGATGGTTGAAGGTTATAAAAGCTTGTCACACGCACAAAGACAAATACCACCCAATGTTGATTCAAGGGAAATTCAGCACCTGATATCAGTATCTAAAATAGCAACCAAGGTTTACTGATACACTTTATTCTAGACAGTGTGGTTTGGGTTCCACTAATAAGTCATACTCAACATGATTCAAAGGTCAGAAAAAGACCCAGTACAAGATAAGAGAAAAATGCACCCATCAGTTATATCACTTCACTATATTTGCACCCACCTTTCAGATTTGTTTTGACGAATACATCCTTCAATGATTTCCTTCACTTCTGGGTCAGTGACTTTATTGAAACTGGCTGGTTTTATGCCCTGGGAGAAGAGAAATGATTTCTAGTAACAAATTAAACAATTGAAAGCCCAAGTCAACATGACACTTATTAAATGATTTTTATAATTAAACCATAGTCAGTTTTTAAATGTGACAAATATAAACATATGGTATAAGTTTAACAGCGACTTTTTTTGACAAGGATTTTGTAAGAGTTTGGCAAATAACAATGACAAATTATAAACAATCCAAACCCCCAACAACACAGGTAGTTACATAAATTATGTGATATATATGCTAATATTATGCAGAATAAAAATAATCTCAAATATTCTCAACAGTCTCAAATAAAAATTATCTCAATCTCTAAAAATATTCTCAAAGTATATAACACAGAGAATTCTGATACTGCTACATTAAGTAGGGAAAAAATAAGATTCTAAAATATATAATAGCATAACCCCAATTAGCAAAATATAACAAGTATACTTTGGAATTAGAAAAAAAATCAATGTTATTAAAACATACTCTTGAAAATTCCAAATAAATGTTTCTCTATTTCAAACATCCAAAATCAATACAATTTCAAAGCCTTTTAGGATTGCTAAACCTAATTAGCAATAATTAGCATATATGAAAATATATATATGTATATACATACATATAAAAGCTTTTGAGAAATTCATATTATTTTTATCCTATGGCAAAATTAAAATATTGAAAGAACCTCAAGCTAATTACCAGGTTCTAGAAATTTAATAACAAATTACTGAGGTCCAGGCAATTCAAAACATTCCTATAATAACTGTTACTTGCCTCAATCTGCTTATCTCATATTCCATTACCCTCAATTTATAAATCTTAGATTAAAAAATAACCCACGTAAAATCATTAGAGTCATTTAATAGAAAATTCAAAATTAAGCTAGAAGTAAAAGGTAAAATGGAGGAATTGTCATGGAGTAAGGCAATATAAGATCTAGATTTGGGTCTTTCATGGGATGCAGAATCAGAGAACTCAGCATCACAAACATTTGATCCTGGAATTACATAGGGGTGAGAGGCTCCAACTGCCCAGCATATACCTTTTGACTCCCCCAAAACTTAACCACTAATAGCCCGCTGTTAACCAGAAGCTTTATAGATATCAGAAAGTCGATTAACACACATTTCAAATGTTAAATGTATTATATACCGTCTTCTTACAATAAAGCTGGAGTAAAGAAAATATTAAAGAAATCATAGGGAAGAGAAAACACATTTACAATACTGTGCTATATTTATCAACACTAAGTTTACATCATTTGTTCACAAGACGAATCATCAGTATATTTGTTTACATTTCTGTTGACTATAAAAGGCACCATGTACAATCTGCTTTGTTTGTAAGCTCTGATAAATTTTTACTTTTATAATAGATTTGCATATATTTTACAGAAGAATCTACATATATTTTATGCATTCATGACATACGTAACCTTTTCCTAATCTTTTTTTCATTATTTCTAGGCTACATGGTTTATTTGTGAATTTTTACAAATTGTCACAAATCTAAAAATGTTCCAATATATTTATTGAAAAAAAATATATATATATAAGTTGATATGTGTAGTTCAAAGCTGTGTTGTTCAAGAGTCAATTGTAGTATCTAAATCTGTTGAGATTAATTTATTTGGATACCAAATTCAAGAAGATTTAATATAGATGGAATTCTGAATTGTGACACAGAATTTTTATAGTTTTAATATAAAATAATAAAGGGACCATACCAAAAATAGTTATGTTATTCTGCTTACAGGTAAGGTTCTCTTTGCTATTTCCACTGATACCTTACTCATTTCCCAGCCCTGAGAAACTGCCTTTCTCTGCTCCTACTTGAAAATAGTTGGGGAGCTACAACTCATTAAATCAAGTACAAACTCCAATATAGTGACCAAAGTTAACAAGACTTACCTCTTTTTGTCTTAGCTCCCTGTGATAGAAATTTTCAAACATACTTAAAGCAGAACATTCAAAGAAGCCCCAGGTAACCATCACCAGCTTCAACAATAAGCAACATTTTGTCAGCTTTGTTGCAGCCATCTACCCCCACCATGTTTTTTTTCTCCTGGAATGTTTTAAAGCAAGCCCTGGGCATCATGTAATTTCACTCACAAATTCCCATTTATATCTCTGACAGGTAGATATGATGACATCATTCTGCCTAAAATTAATACCAATAATTCCTTAATATAATCTAAAATCACATCCACATTGAAACCTTCCAAATTTTCTAAACAATGTCTTCTGGTTCATACCAGCTCATAAGAGCCAACTATTATAGTTTCAGGAATTATGCAAGGAGTTAGTAAACAGTCATTTTAAAAAATAAAAATTTATAAACTTACAATTAGATCAGATATATTAAAAAACCGCAAACACCTTTCTTAATTGTTTTACATTTTTACTATTATTTATACTCTGGAGGTTGCTTACACCTATTATATCTGTATGGTAGAAATACTAGATAATAAGTGCCACTGTGCAGCCCTTCTGCAACCCTGCATTCTCGGAGATCACATTGGTGAGCTGAAATTAGCCATGGTGGGAGTATTTACATCAATGAAATCAGCAAATTCTAGAAATCAGCACTTTTTCCTTTTCAGAGAATCAGCTGTTAAACATTTACCAGTTTACCACTAGTGCTTTTAAGTCTTGATTTCTATAATAGCCCTTCTGCCTTTTTTCTTTCATGAAATTAATCTGGAGAAATTAGGTAATTTGTCATAATAGAATGTCCTACATTCAGAATTATTTCTTATTTCTTACATTGTCCCCCAACAAAAACTATTCTAGAGTCAGAGAGATCTGTGGACAAAATCCACTATTATTAGCAGTTTTGTGAATATGGCCAAGTCACAACCTGTGATTTTCAGTCTAATCAAAAACATCTTACAGGGACATAAAAAAGAAATTATGTGGCAAAGAATATACATTAAAAATGATACTATTCGTATTTGTTATCTAAAACAATCAAATAATCTCTTTCACAGCATACCTTGAGCCACCAACTAGATAAGAAGTTTACTTCTTTTGAATAAGCCCTAACTTTTTTACTTCTAACTGGCATAATGTCCTTTACTATTTACTTCCATCATCTTAATTCTACAGTTATTTGGAAATTTATACTATTGCTCAACTAAATACGTAAGAGTTCTTTGTGGGTAGTAAACATTTCTCACTTATCTTTGCATCCCTTATAATTTCTAGCATAAAATGTATTCATTGCAGTTAACCAAACACTTTATCTGTTGCACTGTATTTTGAATGCCCTTTCATAATCAGGCTTTAAAACTAGAAGAAATCTTCAAAATCATTTAGTCAATCTTTATTATTCAGCTTTGGAAAATAAGATCCAACTAATAAATATCTAAAAGCTCTTTACAAGCAAATGGGTATAGAAGATATATGTGTACATTTCCCCCAAAGATACTAATACAGAGCATTCTGTATGACCCCAATAGAGTATAAGTATATGGTATAAATCTATATCTTGTTTCATTACAATTTTGTTAAATTTAGCACTGCTATGCATAACTAAATCAAAATTTGGTTTGACTTAGTTGACTTTACTAACTTCACCATGAAGTCTGGCAATTTGTGAAGTAAAAAAAATAAAGTAATACCTACACTAGTTACTTTACGGTATATTTGAGCTGCATTTTGGCACTCAGAATATGGGTACTCCGAGGTAGCCATTTCCAGCATACACATTCCAAAAGCATAGACATCCACAGACTCATCGTAGTGTTCTTCATACATCTCTGGGGCCATAAACTCAGGAGTCCCTACAAAATAACACCATAATACTTTAATTAAAAAGAAAAATGTATTCACCAAGTTCACACTCCCTTTACCATAAAGATTACCCGACTTAATTTCTGCTCCCTGAAAACAAATTTATAACTATAAAAAATTTTTAACTTTCCATACAAAGTACAATCAGCAATGCTCAAGATTAAGTAATGATAACTAAATTTTGTTTTTACTTTTATTTTTCCTTTTAGTTATTTTTCTGAATTAAACTGATAAACCCTCTTTCTTGAGTCCTCAGAACATTTCAGTAATCTTAAATACATTTCAGAAAAGAATACATCTAGGGTGTCTCTCAAATAAATATATAAAAGATATTTCAAAACAAATTCACATTCTAGGCCAGGGGCCAGCAAACTTCTCTAAAGGGCCAGACAGTAAAAATTTCAGGCTTTTCAGTCCATATCGTCTCTCTTAACAACTATTCAACTCTGCCACTGTAGTGTACAAGCAGCCTACAGAAAATGCATAAATGAGTGAGTGTAACTGTGTTCTAATAAAATTTCATTACAAAAAAATAGGCAGAGGGGCCACATTTGACCTTGGGGCCATAGTTTGCTGATCCCTGTTCTAGCCATATACAATTAATAAATCTTTTCAGCCCATGAACTATAAAATGCTAATCACCAATCACACTCTTAGCAAATGATGTGCGCATTAAGGTGGCTAGTCCTAGGTCACCAATCTTCACAGATCCAGTGGGTCCGGTGATGAAAATATTGTCACATTTCAGATCCCGGTGAATAATAGGAGGAGTCCTAGTATGCAAGAACTGCAACCCCTTTAAAATTTGCCTGCACCAGCTCCTTAAGACCTTTGGTTTCATGACTTTAAATCGTTTTAAGTACCTACACAAAGAAACAAAAGATCACATGTAAACCAACATACCTAGCTTATTGTATGAACACTATTAGGGTAAGTCATATATGTCAGCGGATATTGTATATACTATAATTACCATCAATGATTTGTGTTCTATTGTCTGTTGGGTAAAATACATTTTAACCTAAGGCCTCAGTCTTAAGAGAAGACATCCTACCAAGTTTTTTTTTTAATTCAAAACAAAATATCATTCCAATCAGATTGGACTTTTGTGTAATGGCAATACCATTTTAAAAAGAAAATCCTCCTCTACTTCCAAATACTTGTTTAGAGTCACTAGATGGCTTAATATATAAAATTTTAGTGCAAAGATGCTAGGAGACAGAAAAAAAATATAAATCGTATTTAATAGTTACAAATAAGTGACTATACCACCAAATAAAAAATTAGTCATTACATAGTATTGTTCACTAAATATGTGACCTTGGTCATATAACCTACCTTTCATTACCTTTTACAAAATAACATCTGTATAATTATTTCTAATTCAAAATTTCTGTGACATCCCCACAAATAATCTCTAGACATTACATCTCCTAACAAACTTCATTAACATCCTAATTTTTTAACCTGCCATGAAACATAGTTACTAGATTCAGATTATACAAATTCTTTTATCAAGCAGTGTTACTGTACAAAATGACTCCTAAAAATTATTTCCAAATAAGACTCCATTAGCACTATCAGGGTCAACTTACGTCTTCAAGGTTCCTGATGTCATAAGTTCAGTAACTAATACAATACATTTCTTTCCTTTTAATATAGATTCCCAGGAATCATAAAATCGAACTATATTAGGATGTTGGAGACCCTTTAACATCTCTGCTTCTTCCTTGAACCTTTGCTGCTCAGCTTTAGTTAATTTCCGGTCCTGAAATGGAGAAATAAGTTCCAATTAAAGTCTAGAAATTCTCATGCGCACTTCCAACATCACTCAAATGAGTGCTTTGTTTGACTGTATGTAGTATGTATGCATGCATGTATTTTTGCCTGTCAATTCTTTTCCCAAGAACTAAGTAACCACTGATAGTTACTTTGTTACTTTGATGCCTCCCATACAGCAATATAGTAGTTGTTACATTTAACAATGAATAAACTCACCTGCAAATTAAATAATACCTTGAAAAACAATATCTTAGATATCAACTGAATTTTTGTGGTAAACGTTTTGCAATATATACATATATCAAATCATTATGCTGCATACCTTAAACTTATACATTGCTATAAGTCAATTACATATTAATAAAACTGGAAAAATAAATAAAATTTCTTTTTCTGGAAAATAAAAATAGTATCTTAAAATGAGAAAAAGTAAAAATCAGAAAAGTTAATAGGAAAGTTTCCTTAAGAAAGTCCTGAATTTCTATATCTAAAGGAACTATAATGTTATAGCAGGAAATAATCAAAATATTAAGTCACCTAGAAACTTATTCTAGTTAAATATCTGAACTGGACATGACCTGGTGGAGCAGTGATTAGATCAATCATCTCTGAAGGAACAAGCCACATACCCCTGGTTTTAAGTCTCGGGCCCGGGGGTTGGGGTGTCCAACCAGTGTTAGCAACTAAAATAGAAATAAAATGGAGTAAAATGGAGTGCTGCTTCTTATTCTCGTTCCTTGCTTGTCTGCCTGCCTGTCTTCATTCCTGCCTGTGCCTTTCCTTTAAAAACAAAGCAAAACAAAAACAGAAAAATGTATATTCCCTTTTTAAAGAATACAAAGGTCTATATATCCACCAAATGGAGTTGGTGGGTTATGTTATCCAATTCCTCTATAGTCATTCACTCTTTATCTGTAAGATTTGTCCTATTCTACAAGAAATGTACTTGAAATTTCCTACAACAGCTATATATTTATCCACTTTCCTTGACTCTCTTAAAGGTTCTGAGTTTAAAACAGACAAATATTTTCACGCCTGTAGGTCTTTGATCTATCTTCTTAAAATGTGAAGTAAATAACTACATAATATTTAGTTAATGCTTTAAATTTACTTTCTGCCATCTGCGATAGGTATTAATATGTCCACTGCTGCTCCCTTTTTGCTGGTTTATACCTTTATCTTAACCTATTTTTATCATTGTTTTGAATATGTTTTTAATAAACAACAAATGTGGATTTTATATTTTAAGCCCATCTGACATTCTGAAGTTTTTAACAAGTAAATGTAATATTCCCAAATTTGACATAGCAGATGATAAACTTAATTTTATTCCTTCTATCTTTCTCATTTTAAATTCTTTCTTTAATTTACTTTGTTATGTCTTTTATTCATATTAACTCAGAAATATATTTTTTCCTTTTTAGTGGTATCCTCTTTTTCCTGACATTAAAATCAAACACTAGTACATGTATTCAGCAAAGTTAGGGATACAAAATCAATACTCAAAAAGTCAGTTGTGTTTCTATACACTAAAATAATCCAAAAATGAAAATAAGAAAACTATTTCATCTGTAATAGCATCAAAAAGAATAAAATACATAGGAAGAAACTTAACTAATGAGCCAAAAGATTTATAACACTGAAAACGACAAAATGTTGCTCAAATTAAAGACATAAATGAAAACACACCCGATGTTTATTAATTGGGAGACTTAATATTGCTATCAATGTCAAAAGATATCTGCAGACTCAATGCAATGTTATCAAAATCCCAATGACATTTTTTGCTGAAATAAAGAATCTTAAAATTCATATGAAATCTTGAGGGACATCAAATACCAAAACAATCTTTAAAAAAAACAAAGTTGGAGTTCCTGATTTCAAAGCTTATCACAAAACCACAGTAATCAAAACAGGACATAAAGAAAGACATAAAGATCGATGCAATTGGGAAGACACTGTTTAAGGATACAAACTTACAACTAGCAGATTAAAAAGTTTTGGAGATCTAATGCACAACGTAGTGATTATAGTCAATAAGACTATATTATAAACTTCACCAAAAAACAAGACATGATAAAGGTGCTAGCTAGTGCTACTGTAATAATCAGAATGCAACAAATAAATATATCAAAACAATATATTGTACTCCTTAAAGTTACACAATGTTATACGTCAATTACCTCAATTTTAAAAAGCCTTAACTAAGAAAGTAAAAGAACAAAAGTAAGGAGTGCTAAATTTAGAAGAGACCTGGAAATTAGTGTTTATGCTTTTTATTAAGCTATGATGACTAATAAGTCCTAAATGTCTCTGTAATTAGCTAGAAGTCATCCACTCATGATATAACAGATTTGTTTTAAATAATAATGAATACATTTTGATGATTTCTGATTAAATTAGTAAAATGCAAGTCTTTCATGTGTCAGACTAATCTACCTCACTGTATCTTTTGATCCTATAGATCAAAAGTAGGCATCTTAGGAGCAAACAACTTAGCAAAATTACAATTGCTACTTCAGATGCATTGCTGGAGGTAGAGTCCACTAAAAAGGTGGGGTCAAGATCTTTAATGACAGTGTCTAATTTAGTAAGCGTAAAGTAAACCTGCGAAAGTAGCACCAAAATCCAGAAGAGCGTTAAACTATTATAGCAACACTCCTTTGAAAACAGACATACAGACACACAAAGAAACACAGACATACACACTATAATCATTTTCATAAGGTAACTTTCACACATTGCCAATGAGAGTTCTTACACACAAAAAAGAATGGTGAAACACAAAAAGCAAACTAGAAAGCAGTGACAAATAATGGAGCTGACACAGTGAGAAGCCAGAAAAATTACAGTCTGCAAAAATGATACCTAAATCTTGCTGTCTCTAGGTAAGGTCACACACAGACATACAAATACACAAAGGATCAAATACAAAAATTTCAGCGTTGTAAGTATTAATATACCTGGATAATATAATAAGGGTCAAATACAAATTTCCCAGTAGATCTCAACTACTCCACACTAGTTTGAAAAGAAATGTCCCTTCTGAATGTTAAACACAATCTATATGGAAAGCTAGCAATATACACAAAATCTTTCCTGAGACAAGGCCCAATAGTAATACAACTAACCTGTATATGTATTTATTCAAGATAAGAAGCATTTCATTTACTAAAAGTAAAGTATGGAGCTATCAGTTATGAGTTATGTCTCAACGCAAATACCAAAAATGAACTACAGAACCAGGTCAGAGGCTATATAGATCTGCTTCTGCAAATATGGAAAAGGAGAGAAATCATCAACAATGATACAGAAGATATTATAAAACAACTTGTTGAAGTAAGAATGAATACTATAAAGGCTTCAGGGAGGTGCTTGACTTAGAAAGCAGTCTATGAACACTGGATAAAAATGAGGTTGCTCAGCATTTTATAACTATCATTTATTGAGCACTCAAACATGTGCCACGTGCATTACAAGCATTATCTCAAATTCTCAACATTTTACTTATCAAGCTGAGAAGCAGGTACAAAATTTCCATTGTTATTCTTTCTTTTTGTATATCAGAAATATTATATTTTGTTCTAAAAAAGGGAAAAACAAAGGCTCCAAAATGTTAAGCTGCTTAGACTGTTCAAGGTACCTAATTAATACAGGCAACACTGGAACCCAGTGTTCAGTATTTTGAATACTGAGCATTTTCTAATCATCACTCTGCCTTTTAGGAATAACATTCACAGTGATGACTAAAGTTTCCTTAGTCACAAAGTTCATTCCATGGAAAGACAGTGTTGTATACCAGAACTAAAATTATATGAAACACACACTAGAGTAATGGTAATTTGTAAATGGCAACATCAAATTAGTAATCACTAAATCAGCATATAATAGTAAGAGTCTAGCCATATTCCCATGTTTAAGTTTTTAGATAGCAATGGCATAAATACTTAAAGACATGTGCTCATTGACAGTAGTCAAAATAACACACACAAAAGAAACAAACCATATACACAACCAGGCTCACTTGTCTTCTAGTACTGTTGAACAAAGAAGTCTTCATCCAGTTCATTTGGTCAGTCTATTTTCTCAATAAAAGGACATACAGGAACATCTAGAGTTTCTTTGTTCTGACTCTATACTTACCAAGTCAACTTCTGATTATAATTTAGTTTCCTGTGAATCTTGTTTACAGACCAGCTAGATCATTTGACCTAACAATTATATTCTTCAATCTAAATTAATAAATGTGTGTCCTAAATTTAGGAGTTTGAGTTAGCACAAGTCAATATTCCTAACATGTCTAACCACCTCCAGACACCAATACAAAGTTAAGTCCAGACACTGAATCATGGCAATCCAATCATAAAACTGTTCTTTAGATGCTCCAAGCCAAGGAGTGTCCTTAAATGACACCCCTAAACCAATACCCATGAAATCACAGCAGCTTAATGTTACAAACCTTATTTTAAACAGGGTCCATTTAAGAAGTCAACTCCTGGAAATTCGGTGGTGGGTGTGTGTGGTATGTTATCATATTTTTGATGAAAAGCAAACCTGCACATCTAAACTTGTGTTATTTTTCTCCACACTGTTTCCTACAATGATTTTCACATGTGAATCTCTGTACCCAGCTTTTAGGGTATACCTCAGTGGTTATCCCAGCAGCTTAATGATTTCCTTGACACTCAAATGTTCCTTTAAATCTGAAATCCTAGTAATAGTCTGATGAGGAGCCAGGGATTGAAGATGTGATGACTAGATACACAACGACGTCTTGTGTGTCTCAAAAGACACAGAGCTCTACTCAATAAAACTAATTACTAAATATGAGTGGAAGTATCTTCACCCTTGTTATATCTAAATGTCAGTCTTTATTTTTCTTGGAAATACCTACACCTTTGTGTATCTAACTGAGTCTTTATTTTTCAATAAACTATCATATGACTTCTAAAAATAAACATTTTATAAATCAAAGTTACCTCAATAAAAAAGGATCTGTTTTAAAATGGTTAAAGACATAAAAGAATGATCTGCTCAAATATCTAATGAAAGGGAAATTCTTAAATCATCTCTGCAAAATCTTTATAGATAATTGATAAAATATAAGCCTGTTCTATACCTTTTGTCAAATTACCTAATGCTTCTAAACTTTAGTTCTACCATCTGAAAACTAATCACCCCCACCTCATATAACTATTACAAGGATTAAATATTCAAATTAAATATAAGTGGTTATTATTTTTTATAAATAGAAATATATAATGTCACTATTAATAGTCTAAGACATACTAAAGTTTCTTAACCACAACTTCCCCCATTGTTTGGTTTTTGGAAACAACAGCCATACTTAGGAAGAAACCACATAAAACTAAGGGGTAATGTCAATTAATAAATGTAGAAGAAATGTGGGAAACAAGAAAATCACCATTATGACATGTCAGCAATACTTATTACAGTCAAGATATAGCAATGGGTTTTAAAAGTGGGGGAAAGTTTTAGGAGAAACAGATATAAGCATAGTCTCAAAGTATCTACTCTTAAGATATGTACTAATTTACAAA
Organism: Solenodon paradoxus; assembly: GCA_004363575.1. Classification (NCBI taxonomy): domain Eukaryota; kingdom Metazoa; phylum Chordata; class Mammalia; order Eulipotyphla; family Solenodontidae; genus Solenodon; species Solenodon paradoxus. The sequence goes on along the minus strand of RJWH01004525.1, from coordinate 44,807 downwards.
GGGAGAAATAACACTTTCATGGTAGAGAAAACACAGCAGAAAGTGATCATAGTTATCACCAGTAATCAACATTATGTACTCCCTGCTATGATGCACTGAGAAGAGTACATCACTTTGGTGGTAATTTTGCTAAAATTCATAAATTAATCATGAGAAAGCAAGACTGACCCAAATAAAGCAAATATTATAAAATAACTGAGTAGTACTCTTCTAAATTTCAAGATCATGAAGAAGGAAAACACTAAAGAACAGTTATAGATCAGAGGAGACTAAGAGGACATAGCAACTAAATGTAATGTGGGACCCTGAATTAGTTCAAAGTACTAAAAAGGACATCAGTGGAAAATCTTGTGAAATCCAAATAAGTTCTGTATTTTAGTTAATAGTATTTTACTAATGTTAATTTCTTAGTTTTGATAAATGATCTCTAGTTATTAACAAAAAGGAAAACTGAATGAAGGGCATACAGCAAATTATCTCAAAAGTTAAAAAAAAGAAAACTAAGTAAAAGAGTGGTAGCCCTGTTGCTTGATATTTTCAACCCTACCATTTCCTTCAAACAAACCTCTATTTAATAGCCCTTTCATCTTTTCACTAATTAAAATCTCCAAGTTGTTTACTTATAAATTCCCTCTACTGTAAGTTTTATGAAAATGAGGCCTGTGTCTGTTTTTCTATTATGTCCCTATTAATCAGCAGAGCTCTGGAACATTGCAGTACTGACTATTTATTAAATGAATGAATGGCAGCTGTGTCTACTACTTCCTATTCATTTCCTGTTGATATTGTAACAAATAACCACAAAATTAGTGTTTTAAAACAACATAAATTTACTACAGTCTAGTTGTAGAGATCAGAAGCCCAAATAAGTTTCAATAGATTAAAATCAAGATGATGACAAGACTGCATTCCTTCTGGTTGCTCTAGGAAAGAATCTGTTCCTTCCTTTTCCCACTAGAGGTTGCCCAAATTCTTTGTTCATTGCCACCTTCTATTAACTTTATCACTCCTTATGACTATAGCCATCCTTCTTTCCTCTCTCTTATATGATTCTGCTAGACCCACAGAGATAATACAGGAATCTTTAAATCTAGCTGTAAAGTCCTTTGTGCAATGGAAAATAAAATTCAGAGATTTCAGGGATTAAGACATGGGCATCTTTGGGGTACAATTATACAGTCTACTAGATGTATGCATTTATTTTCTTTTTAAAACATTTTTTAGTATTTTCTTGCAGTAACTTTGTTTTACAAATGAAAATACTCATTATGTGTAGATTACACATGTGTACATATCCCCCATTCCTCAAATATATGTCTACAACCTTGACCTCCACCAAATCAGTGTTCTTCACCATTGTCCAGTAAGCTCCACCTTCACTTGGCCTGTCCCCCAAGTCCCAACCCCTATTGGTAACATCAGCTCTATTGCAAGTGTCCAAGGTTTGGTTTTTTGCTGTCTGCTTCTTTGTTTTGTCTATTCACATTCCACCTGTGAGTGAGGTCATCTGGCATTCATCTTTCTAATTTTGACTTCCTTAGCATAATCCCTTCTAGATCCATCATATTGATTCAAACAACAGGATTTAATCTCTTCTAAGGGATATGTAGTATTCCATTGTGTGTGTGCATATATATATATATATATATATATATATATCACATCTTCTTTATCCATTCATCTGACATTGGGCACTTAGGTAGTTTCCAGTTCTCAGCTATTGTGAACAGGGCTGCAGTAAACATGGGATGCATAAATCTCTGTGAGTTAGTGGTTCTGTATCTCTTGGCTAAATATCCAGAAGTGGATGGTGGGATCATATGGGATTTCCATATTCGACTTTTTTGAGGAAGCTCCATTCCATTTTTCATAGGAAATGCACCAATTTGCACTTCCCACCAAGAGTATAAAAGTGTTCCTTTTTCTCCACATCCTCACCAACATTTGTTGTTTTCCAGACTTCTAGATAATGGCCAATATCTCAGTTGTAAGGTGATATCTCATTGTTGTTTGGATTTGCATATCCCTGATAGCCAGCTAGTAGGAATCTTTTCATGTCTGTTGGCCATCTGTATATCCTCTTCAGAAAAAAGTCTCTCCAATACCGCTTCCCATTTTTGATGAGATTGCCTGTTTTACTGTTATTGAGTTTTATAAGTTCTTTGTATTTTTTGCATATTAAGCCCTTGTCGGAAAGATAGAACACAAATATCTTCTCCCAATTAATAGGTTTTATTTTTGTTTTAGTGATGTTTCCTTTCCTTATGAAGAAGCTCTTTACTTTGATGTAGTCCCAGTTGTTTATTTTTCTTTTTGTTTCCCTTGATGCTGGAGTTGAATCCCCCAAAGTCGTCTAAGGATGATTTCATGGAATGTCTTTCCTATGTTGTCTTCCAAGAATATTATGCTTTACAATCTTATGTTCAAGTCTCTAGTTAATTTTAATTTTTCTGAATGGTACTAGAGTAGTTTAGATTTATTCTTTTCCATGTGGCTGTCTCTGCTATTATTCCATTACCATACCATTGTGATAACTATCGCTTTGTTGTATAGCTCAATGTCTGGGAGTGTAATTCTTTTGGATTTGTTCTTTTTTATAATTGCTTTGTCTATTCAGGGTATCATGTTGTTCCATATAAATGTTCTGTGTTCTTGAAATAAGTCCATGGGATTTTAATGGGGATTGTATTAAATCTGTATATTGCTTTAGATAAGATGACCATCTGGACAATGTTGATTCTTCCCAGCCATGAGAAGGGGATGTCTTTCCAATTCTTTGTGTCCTCTTTTATTTCTTTTAAGGATTTTCAGTTGTCATTGTATAAATCATTCACCTCCTTTGTTAAGTACATTCAAAGACTTGTTTTACGTCAATTACAAATGGTGTTGTTTTCTTAACTTCATTTTCTTCTAGCATGTTGTTTGTATATAAAAAACCAGATGTACAATGATTTTGTAGCCTGACAATTTACTGTATTCACTGATTAGTTCTAGAAGATTTTTGACTGTTTTTAGAGTTTTCTATAGATATAATCATGTCATCTGAAAATGACGATAGTTTTACTTCTATCTTTCCAATTTGTATTACTTATATTTATTATTCTCACCTAATTGCTCTGGCTAAGATCTCCAGTATAATGTTAAATAGCAGTGGTGAGAGTGGACAGACTTACCTTGCTCCTAACCTTAGAGGAAATGCTTTCAATTATTTGCTGTTGACTATGATGTTGGCTGTGTGTTTGTCATACATAGCCTTTATTCCATTGAGGTTTGTACCTTTTATCCTCATTTTATGCAGGTTTTTTTTTTTATCATAAAAGGGTGTTAAATCTTGTCAAAAGCATTCTTGGCATTTATTGATATGATCGTGTGGGTTTTATTCTTTGCTCTTGTTGATATACTGTTCTATATTAACAGATATTATGTATGCTGAATCATCCTTACATATCTGATAAATCCCACTTGGTCATGATGGAAGACCCTTTACATTCACTGTTGAATTCAGTATGCTAATATTTTGATGATAAACTTCGCATCTATGTTCATTAGAGATATTGGTCTGTACTTTTCTTTGTGATGTCTCTATCAGCTTTTGGTATCAGTGTGATGTTAGCTTCATAGAAACTGCTTGGAATGTTCCCTAGTCTTCAATATTTTGGAACAGTTTGAGAACAGGTATGAATTCTTTTCTGAAGGTTTGGCAAAATTCATTAGAAAAGCCATATGGTCCTGAGCTTTTATTTTTAGGGAAACTTTTGCCTTTTCAATTTCCTTGCTTGTGATTTTTCTGTTCAGGTTTTCCAATTCTTCCAAGTTCAGTCTTGGTAAATTGTATTTTCTTAAAATCTTTCATGTCCTTGAGGTTGTCTACTTTACTGGCATAGAGCTTTTCGTAGTAGTCTCCTATAATATTTCGTATCGCGTGTTATCTGTTGTACTTCTCCCCTTTCATTTCTGATTCCAGTTATGAGTTTTCTCTTTTTTTTTCTTTGTGAGTCTAGCCAATGGTTTGTCAGTTCTGTTTATAATTGCATAGAACCAACTTTTGGTTTCATTGATCTTCTGTATTGTCTTTTTGTTTCCTATTTCATTTATTTCTGCTCAAAATGTTTTTATTTCCTTTCTTCTACTGATTTTTGGCTTTGTTATTTTTCTACTTGCTTTAAATGTAAGGTAAGATTGCATGTGATTTTTGTTTTGTTTCTTGAAGTAGGCTGCTTTTGCTGTATCCCATAGATTCTGGTAACTCGTATCTTCATTCTCATTCATCTCCAAGTATTTTTATGTTCCTCTTTGATTTTCTCTTTTATCCAGAGTCATTCAAAAGCATATTGCTTAGTCGCCAATTAATTTGGGGACTTAAAGCTTTCTTTTTGTTGTTGGTTTCTAATTTTAAGCCACTGTAGTCAGAGAAGATGCTTGGTATGATTTCAATCTTTGTAAATTTGTTGAGGCATATTTTGTGTCCCAACATATGATCTATCCTTGAGAATGTTCTATGCACACTTGAGAAGAAAGTGAAATCTGTAGTTATTGGATGAACTGTTTGGTATATGTCTATTAAACCCAACTATTCCAAATGCTTGTTTAAAACTGTTTCCCTGTTAATTTTCTGCCTGGTTGACCTATCCATTGTTACAAGTGTTATGTTGAAGTCCTCTATTATTATTGTGCTACTGTTGATGTCTCATCAGTTCTAATAATACTTGCTTAATATATTTTGATTCTCCTTCAGTTGGTGTATATATGCTAATAAGTGTTATGTCTTCTTGCTGGGTTGATCCCTTAATCATTATATAATGTCCATCTGTCTTTACGCTTTTTAGTTGGAAGTCTGTTTTATTCAATATAAGTATGGCCATTCCTGGTTTGTTGCTGCTGCTGTTGTTGCCGTTCGATTTTCTCCTAACCATTGACTTTGAGCCTATGCTTATCTTTTGAAAGACGGTGAGTTCCTGAATGCAAGAGTGTTGGCTTATGCTTTTTAATACATTCAGCTACTCTGTTAATTGTTTAGCTCAATACTAAATCATTTTGGGTGATTATTCATATGTAACTATATTTCCATTTTGCAATTTGTCTTCTAGATGTTGTTACAGCAGTGCCTTTGTTCTTCTCATGCTCTTCTCTTCAGTGGATTGAATGCAGTTATGTTTTGATTAGTTGCCCTTTTCTGCTTTGCATTTTCCCTGTAGACTTATTTTTGAGGTTTCCCAGAGACTAGCATTAATAAATCTGTGCTTATTTTCTATTTTTAGTTTAAAGCAGATTAGACTTGCACTCATGAAACCATCCATATTTTTATTCTCCTCTCCTCCTCCCCACTTTTAACATTTTGCTGCCTTAATCTTTCAAGTGGGGTTTCTTTATACTTTATAGAGCTTCCTTAGTGTTTTTTGTAGAGCTGGTTTTGTGGTGATGAATTCCTTTAACTTTTGCTTATCAGAAAAGCTCTTTATTATTCCTTCAGATCTAAATAGTAATCCTGCAAGGCATGGTATCCTCAGCTGAAAATCCTTTTCTTTTAGCACTTTGACTATATCATGTACCCTTCTGGTCTATAGAGTTTCAGTTGAGAAATTCACTAACAATCTTATGGGGACTCCTCTGTGCTACCCGGTGGCACTAATGTGTAGCTGTTGAAACTTCCTCCTTTTGTATATGACTCATTTTTCTCTAGCTGCTTTCAAGATTCTTTATCTTATATTTTGACATTTTGATGACAATGTGTCTAGGTGTAGGTCTTTTTGTGCTTCTTTTCTTTGGAACTCTGAGCTTCCTGGGTCTGGAGGCTTGCTTCATTCCTCAGGTTAGGGAAATTCTCAGCTATTATTTCTTCAAACACAGTTTCTTGCTGCTTTTCTCTCTTCTCCTTCTGGGTCCCCTATGATGCAAATATTTTTCCTTTTGATGTTATCTCATAGATCATGAATATTGTCTTCATTTCTTTTCATTCTTTTGTTCTCTTTGCTAGTTTGTTCAAGCACATTCCTCTCCCATCTTCTAGCTCATTGATTCTATCAGAGGCTTCATCCATCCTACTCGAGTCCCTCTAAGCAGTTCTTTGTTTCTTTGATATCTTGATTCATTTCTTCTCTTTTCTGTTGTTCTCTTCTACTTTCTCTATTGTTTTCTTGATTTCCATGAATGTGTGTCATTGTTGTTGCCTTGAATTCCTCAATGGCTTACACATGTCTGTTGCATTCAGATTTTCCCGTAGGATTTCACTGGATCCATCATTTCATGTATATTTCTCTGTTTTCACTCTGTTTGGCATATTGTTTCTGTTTCTGTGGGTTATTTGTCTCTGCAGTGATGTCCTTGTATAGTGTGTCAGCACGCTCCAAATAAGTCTGGTTCTTGGTTTGAATCCTGGAATTTCTTGATTTGTGTAGTGTCACCAGTGGCTGAATTTGTTGAAGTTCTTAGGTGCATCTTGCATAGGCACCTGATTGTTCAACCCATGGGGGTTGAGTTTTTTAATGGGATGCAGAGCCTTCCCCAGCACCACAGGTCTGAACAGTAATGCCCATTTTGTTGGTGGCCCACTATCAGCAATTGGGCTGCAGCTCTGTCTCCACCCACAGGGTGGCACTAATGGGTAGTTGTTGAAACTTCCTTCTGGGAGACTTTTCCTTTTTCTTTAAGCCAGTGGGCAGCATTTCTGTTGGGAGGGTCCTATGACTCCAGCAGGACATGGTGGGAGGAATAAGAGGTTAAGAATTCCCCTAGATGCCTTCCAGTTATGGTAGTGTCCCGTGCAAATTTCCTCTCAAGGGCTCCCACATGGAACGCCAGTCCACTGGTCTTCCTTCTGCCCTGTGCTAAAATCCTCTCCCCAGAACCATGTTCTGGTCCCAATGGGCAGACTCTCTGCTGCCTTCAGGGGAACCTCTGGGAAGTCTAGGTTTCCCAAGGCTCCACCCCCTCCACTGCAATGCAACTCTGAACCCCAACACCCCCATAACCTTATGGTGGTGATTGCTGCCACTGTCTCTGAAGCCTTTGAACTTCCCCTTCCACAGCACTTGTGTCTGCAAAATAGGTAATTTCTGGTTGCTCTGTGGGGAGAAGAAATGTCACACTCCTACCTGGTTGCCATCTTGACACCTATCAATTTGTTTTCTTAACTATCAAGCAGGTAGTTAGCTTAAAACTAACACACTGAACTGAATGGGAAAATTAATGCCATCTCCCAGACCATGGCCTGCCACTTTAATCTTTTTTTTATTTAGGAAAGCATTTGCCTTTGCTTTGTACTTAAGTTATGTGACTAGTTTTTAAACAAAGACACCAACACAAATAAACGAGCTTTATCCTTCCTCCCTTTTATGTAATTATTTTTTGCCTGTGAGAGTATTTTACTATGAGGGATGGGTCTAATGAAGGCAGTGGGAAATCAAACCAAATAATACTATTTGGGGTGTGCCTATATGTAATGAAGCATTTTCTTGTGTGGTTCAAACAGAATTCTGGAAGCATTTCCAAGAGGGCCATAACAAAAATATTTTGAAAACAAAAGTATCCCAGGGTGAATACTTTGGATAACAATATTTATTCATAAACAGAAATTCTAGCATATATTTTAATTACTTTTTCCTTTATTGGAAATTCAGCTGTTTTCACATTACCTAATTCTAATCTCACAATTAAATGTAAGGCTGACTTCTAAATATATACTTTTTGACAAAAGAAAAAAACCAAAGTCTAATAATAACACATATACCTGTGTATACAGGACAGAAACCTGGCAAAATCAAGTAACTCACCCATCGCCCACACACCCTCAGTTCCAAAGATTTTTTAGATGATGAATAAGGTGAAACAAACAATTTTCTCCACAATTCTGATAGATGTTTTAGGAGTAAAAGTTAAGTATGGATTTTTTAAACTGCTATTTCCACTGCTTTAAACATATTCACTACTATAATGAGAGTGAATTAGAATACTCAACATGTCAACATGCAACAGTCAGTAGTGTCTTTTTTAAACATTCTTTTTACAGTCATTTTGGTTTAGCTCAAAGACTATGCTAGATTTGTTAGATGTTTAGTTGTTCGATGCTATGAGAACTGCTTAATTACCCTGAAAAGCACGGTATGCAATCACATCTCTGACCAACAGTGAAGCTTACTATAAGCACACTCAAATAAATTTTACAAATAGTCAAATACAATTTTTATATATTTATGTTATTTATGTAATATATATTTATACATTTATGATGTTCCTTCTTTTGGAAAATAGTTCCATTACATGAAAACTCAATTCTATAAAGAAAATAAATTTACCAGTGGAAGTATTCTTCCAAGGTATAGTAAAGCAAAACTTGGCTGTATTTTTCTGTGTTAAAGCAGAGTGCTACTGATTCTCAAGTTGTTAGTGGATGAGGAAACTATTACAAACTCTTGTGATTGACTCCTTCTAAATGTTACTATACAGACCTTTAAGTAACATCTCACCAGTTCTTTCATGAAGATAAACAATCTTAAAAAATTATTCTAAGTAGCAGGGCTACTACTGATTGTCCTCACTCACAGTAAATTACCTATTTACCAAGCTGTTTACAAAGAACCATAGGTTAGTCTTTCCAATAATGAATTAAAAATTAAGTTATGGAAACCATAAAATATGACAAATGGTTGAAATGCAGATGTTTATGGTCAAGCCCTAAATCTGACCTTCATCATCAAAGTGTTTGCTTTTAACATACTCGCAATCAAATATCAGCAGCAAAATCTCTCTTTTCTGGTTGTTTGCACTGCCATAAAGTTAAGATAATCTAAAGAAATGGTATGGGGCTTTTAAGAATGCTACACAGGCTCAAATATCTACAATGGTGGGAGGAGAAATACCATCAAGAGAAAAAAATGTAAAAACCTCTTTTTGAGGTGTGGATTTCAAATCAAACAAGCAAAAATAAAACTGAAAAAAGAAATGAACTATCTAAGTTCAGGGGAGATTAAGCAAGAGGTAGTGTAAATGTAATAGAATATACTTTATATATCTTAATGATGTCAATAAATAGAAAGTACATATCATATTGATAGCAATACAAAAAGTGTAGACATACTAATTATATATAAGCATATATGTGTATATAATATATATACATATTATACATATTATATATATACATATATATAAATATATATATATAAAACAAATATATGAGAAGACTATAGAATAATTTAAGCATTTAAGCTGCTCCCTGGCATTAATAAAATTATTTAATTATATAACAATTATATAAAAGAACATGAGACATTGTATATTAGAAACTACATAGTACTCACAGGGAAGTAATTAAAAGATGATGTCTTTATCCCTTTGGGATTCTAAATAAGTAAGTTTTTCTTAATTCCAAATATGTAGAAAATGAAGTGCTATCCATAAATCATATCAACTAAGTCCACTAATTCTGACTTTCCAATAAAAATTGCAGTTGTTGTTGTATGCACAAATTAATATATATATATATATATATATATATACATATATATAAAACATTTGATCCTCATGAGATACTCCCAAATCTGGCTATGTATCCAATTACTAGGGAAATGCTAAAAAATAAGTTCCTGTACTTCATCAACTAGAGAATCCAATTTGAAAAGTCTGGAATGGATACCAAGAATCAATATATATATAATACAAGCTCATGTTGGTGTATTAAGGGAATTCCTCCTTTGATTCAGCTACCTCTTGGAATTGGTCACTTATTACAGTACTTTTCAAGTTCTACTGACCATACAAATCACATGCAGATGTTACCAAGACATTCTGATTCATTAAGTCTGGCAAGAGCCCTAGGAACCTGTTCCAACAAGCTCCCAAGTAATATTCATGCAGCTAGTCCAGTGACCACACTTCAAACAGTAAGACTATATGGATGAATAATGGAAGGCATGCCCCTGGGCAGTTCCTGTCACTAGAATATTTTCAAGCTTTACCAAAAAATCTTTCAGCATAGCTAGAGTACACATTTTACAAAATACTTGACATATCTTTACTATGTACCCTACCACCAAGTGACTGGAAATTATTTACTCCCACTTATAGAGTACATGCAAAATTGAGTGTTGCAAATGTCACCAATGCAGAGATTAAATCAAAATCTACATAAATTTAATACATATATATATACACAGTTGTTGATCAAAACCATGGCTATAATAGTGAAATACTGGAGAAAAATCTAGATGTCCAGCAATAAAGTGATTAAATAACTTATAAGAAAACATTATAATGAAATACTAGGCATCTATTAAAATAATGCAAATGCACAATTATTACTAATGAAAAGACTAAAAAAAGTTTAAAACCTTATGGTATAATTGCATTTTGTGAATTAAAAATACAAACAGTCACATGCATTTATGCAAAAGAAAGTTCAGAAAGAAAGATACTAAAATGTTTAAAGCATCCTCAAAGTAGTATAATTTCAGGTAACTGTGATGTTTGTTTGCTCACATTATCTAATATTTTTACTATGACAGACCTTATACAAGTCTTTAAAGGTAAAAAGAGGGTGAGATAAAAACCACGTAAACCCCAATTCACAAACCTTTCAAGAACTACTGGAATGGCTTGACTGTTAAGTTAACTTGCATTCCAAAGAGTCATCAAGAGACTTCCTACATTCAAAGCTCTTTGAAAGCTTGTTAATACTGCAGTCTTGCATCCCACTCCAAACATACTGAATCAGAATCTCTGACAATAGGTTCCGGAATCTACATATGAAGCAAACACTGACTCTTAACAGACAGAAAAGTTTGGAACCATGGCATTAAACAAAAAGCTTCCTAAAAAATGTAAGGACCTAGATTAAAATTCAACCTATTAAAATAATAATCTACAGCAAATTGAGAATGGGTGAAATCATGGTAGATACCTACACACCCATATGCACAGAAACCACTAGAATTTAAACAACAAAAATCTAAACTTAGTGACTGGCTTTATTTCGTCTTAATCTTAAGCATCCTGTATTGAACACTGACTACTTTCCATGAGATGATTATAATCACAAAGGTTTTTAATATATTTGACCTGTATCCATTTGAAACTATTCTTATAAACCCTTCTACAATGTTCTGCACCCACTAAGTCTTTCATTCGTTAAAAGTACCACATAAACATTTATTATGGCACTGAATATCTAGAAAATACACTTATTCTCCCTCCAGTCGTGTTCGCTTCTTTCTAAACACATTCCAATTGACTAATCTCAGCAGATCCTGGCGATTATTTCTTCCAGAGAAATAATGATGTAAACACAAAGGCATGAGGGAATTTATATTGAGAAGACCTTAAGAATCAAGAAAAACATTTCTTTCTCTGAAACATACCACATAAATAAAAAAATGTGCTAGAAGAGAGAAATAATCACATTGAATGTACCTCAAACATTTCTCACTCTCAAGTATTTAGTATAACAATCAACTCAGAAGATACAAATTTAATAAACATTTTTAAAACAATATATTAAGAGTTTCAGGAATTTCCTAAGATTAATAAATTTAGAGCATTTCCCCAAAGAAGGCCATGATAGGCATTTTCCCCTTTAAAAGAGAGGAGAAAACAGCAGAAAAATAAAGGTCAACATGAACACTTAAGAAGCTCTAGGAAATAAGCAAAATTTTCAGGAAGGTGGAGAACAAACTGAAGGTAACTAAGATCCTGAACTAAGACTCAAATAAAGAACATTAGCTGGTCCAAGCAGATGGAAGATCACAAGCAAAGTCATAGAACAGCATGGAGTAAGTGCATGAGTGGTATCACGAACAGCTAACCCATGATACATTTAATCCTAGATCACTCAGAAGACCAGGCTACCTAAAATTTGAATTTATTAAAACCAAGAAGATTATATACCCACCTGTAGCTCACACCAAGCAACCTCAACCCATGTTTCAGTGTCCAGTCCTTTATATACTGTTTTGAATGCTCCTCTTCCCAGCTCTATGTCAAATTTCAGGAACCTGCCACCAGGAGAAGTAGCTACAGCCTTCATTTCTGCTTCTTCTTCAATTTCCTTTTCATTTTTCTCCTTGAAACAATCTTTTGAGGATTCTGAAGTTGCCTTTGAACACTCTTCATATTTAACTTCTTGTCCACCTTTTAGCACATTTGTAGGAAGTTTTTCTACTCCTGGAATATTTGTTCCAGTCTTTATTCTCTCATCTTTAAGGGGAGATTCAGCAACCTTGTCATCTTCCATCATCTCAACACTCTTTCGGAAGAATCTCTTTCTTTCTATAGTTTCCCCAGAAGCAGAAATGGTGCTGATTTTCTCCTTTAGGCTGGCTTCTACTGTCAAAGTTGCAGCAACCTGAGGAACTCTGTTTTCCAAGGAAACTCCATCAGGTTTCTCAGAATCTTCTGTGCTAGCTGGCTCCCCTGAATCCGTGGCCATTGTAATGAAGGTTGGCACTATAACTTTTCCTGCTCCACTCTTCAGTCCAGTTACATCTCAGGTATCAGAATTATCAGAATGGACTTCCTTTTAAGTGGTCATATGTTTCCATAGCAACCTAAGGGGGAAAAGGATATTTTAACATCATCCACAAAGGAAATCATTAAGGGAAAAACAAGCCACCTGATTGTTTAATCCTTTTTTTCTTAATAAGAAATTTGTTCTCTTTTCTGTCCATTCTCAGCAACTAGCAGACTCCAGGGACTATGTCTTACCTTGTTTACCACTGTAATCCTCAATGCCTACCAGACTACTTGGCATATAGCTTGCTGTGTCTTCATATTACATAAATGTTGACTAGGGACCTAGTTCTCAGTCCCATGGATTGATACATTATATTCAAAACAAGTAACCCAAACCCAGAGTTCACCTAGCTACAAATTGACATAAACAGTAAGTAAAAAAAGTACATAATTCAGTAGGTGGCCTTTCTCTAAAATTCTGAAATTAATCTGATAGTTTTTTAGTGTTATAAAATATACTTAATATCAAATTTAAGTACACAAATTTAACATTTTAACCATTTTAAGTATACATTCAGTGGCATTAAGTACATTCATAATACTTTATAATCATCATGATCTACTTCTAGAATGTGTTCATCATCCAAAAGTGAAATTCTATATCCATTAAACAATAACTCTTCATCTTTCCAGTGCTTAGTAATTTCTATTCTACTTTCTATCCCTATGAATTTAGTTATTCTAGGTCCGTATATCAAGTGCAATCATAACAATATTTGTCTTTTTGTGTCTGGCTTATTTTATTGGTATAGTGTTTCAAGGTTCATCAGTGTTGTGACATTTATCGAAATCTCATTCCTTTTCAAAGATTATATATATATATATATATATATATATATATATAAAATGCTCTTTTTACATTTACCTAGTCAATAGATTGGATTACTTCTATTTTTTGACTACGGTGAACAATGTGGCTATGAATATCCAATAGTTTTGAATGATGCAAATATTTATGAACCTGCCTTCAGAATTTAACAGAAAGAAATTACTGTCAAATAGTGATACACTATACTAAGAAGTCAAGAAAAACTTAAAAATATATATCCTTCAAAAAGAAAAAGAGAAATACAAAATGGTTTCACTCATATGTGTAATATGTGTAATATGAAACAAATAGATAACCCTCAGCAAAAACTCTCAGGAAACAAGATAACTACAAGGAGGGTGGGAGGGGAAAGGGATGGAAAGAGGGAGAAAGATGGTGATAAAGGACACTGGAACTCTGGTAAAGGTTGTGGTGTGAAATACAGATTGAGATACAATGTCAATATTAAAAAATGAAAACAGATTTGTGAACAAGAGATAACTAATATCAATAATTTTAAAAACATGTATCCTCTTTTCCTAGCAATTCTACTTGGTTTAGAAAACAGTCAAGAATCTGCAAAGATTTAAGTATAAAGACATTCATTATAGCATTCATAATTTGGAAAAACTGTAACTAAACATAAGTCTAATAATTAGGGTTTAATTAAATATCAAAGTGAGATTGAATAGAGAATTTTGTAAAATACTGCCACTTTTAGTGAGAAAACGTATTACCTTTATCTTATATGGCTAAATGGTCAAATAAATATACATAAGTTTCCATCTATATATACACACAAATTATATTAAATCTGAATGGTGGAATTATGCACTTTTTTCTTTCTGCTTTTTCTGTATTTGCTAAATCTTTCCATAATGATCATGTGGAAATACATGGAATTTATAAGGAAAAAAGGTTTTCAAGTGAATGGTCAAACCACCAGTAAGAAAATTCTTCCCTTCTCACCACAATCATGTATCATAAAGTTTAGTCTGAATACCCGTTACGTTACATGTTATGTTACAAGTATAATTTATCATGTAAAACCAAAAATACATAGAAACATGAGTTTGGAAAAACTGAAAACAACCCTGAATGAAAACAAACAAAACAGGGTAAAATGCCCCAAATTGTTGTACCCATTCAACACAATTCTTATCAAAATTCTAGCTGGTTTCTTTGCAAAAATTAACAAACTGCTCTTAAAATTCAAAGGACCCAGAATAGCCAAAGCCAAAACAATCTTGAAAAAGAACAAAGTTGGAGGATTCACACTTGTGATTTAAAAACCTACTACAAAATTACAGTATTAAAACAGTGTGGTACTGACATAAGGATAGATATATAGACAAAAGAAATAAAAATAGTACAGAAATAAATTCACATATTTATGGCCAACTGATTTTTTCAACAAGGGCTCCAAGACAATTCTAAAGGGAAAGAACAGTCCTTCCAACAAAAGATCCTGGTACAACTGGATATACACATAGAAAAGAATGAAGTTAGACACTCCAAGTAAGTTTTCCTGGAAAAGATGCCTGAGCTGAGTCTCAAAGAAAGAACATTAGCTGGTCCATGCAGAGGTAAGGTCACAAGTAAAGTAATAAGAGCATGGAGTAAGTGCATGAGTGGTATCAGCAGTGGGCAGATGAGGGCAGAGAAGAAGATAGTAATCAAGGACTTCTATGTGAGACACAAAGAAAACAAGGAGACCCTTTAGAGAAATATTGCAATAATCAGGAAAGAGATGATGAGGCTTGAATTAAAATAATAGCAAGAGAGATAGATTCAAGACACATTAAAGAAATACTGAACACAAGTGTGAATATGGTTTGTGAGAGAAAAGAGTCTATGACAACTTCCAGAAATTTGCCTAACAGATGACACATTGAACATAGATGTATTAATACCAGAGCTAAGAACTAAACTAAGGACTCATGAAGTATTCTATGAGGCTATATTGCCAAATTAATAAATTTCCGAAGTTATTTAAATGACACTAGTATTACCTGCAAGTAAGAGAAAAAGTAACTGACAACTTAAATGGAGACTTTCCTTGTTATTTTAACATAACTTTGGACTTGGAAAAAAACTATAAGAATATACAAAAATAACCCAGTATACACTTCATTCACGTTTTCCAAATGTTAAATTTTTAGGTGGGATAGTCTTTTTTTTTTTAACTAAAGTAACCCTGTGTTACAATATTATATAAGTTTTAGGTGTACAGATTCACCCTTCATCAAATCAAATACATATAAAAAATAACGCAAGCTAGATGGGATATTCTTAAGAATAATATTCACTTAACAAAAGGTTACTTATCCATAAAACTCAAAGGGGAGAGATGTATAAGTAAGAAAGAAGGATTTCTAAGCAGACAAAAATAGATAAAATAAGACATTTGTTGGAAAAGCCTTCAAAAAATTTAACTGCAGAACCTCTTCTGAAAAAAAAAAAAATTACTCAGAACCATGATATAGAGCAGCAAGTGGTGCTGCTTTGATATAGTAATTCTTACATGTTTGCTCACTTTTCCCAAGTTATAGGATAAGAAGCGGCAAGTAAAAAGGATGGAGAAAGGGCTTGTTTCCTTGATCTTTTAAAAACCAGTATCCTTAATGTTGCAATACAATGTTACTTCAAACAAAATATTTAAAAAACTAATAACTCAATACTCTAAGACAAAAAATGTTACTAGATATTGACACAATTTGGGGACTTTTATTCATTCGGTAAATATTTCTTGATAATACATGCCAGACATTTTCCTGTGCAATGGGGATTCATATAAGAATAAAATCAACAAACACTTGTCCAACTGGAAAAAATGTTACTACAGAGATGTTTTATAAGCATGAAAAGATTAATTCATCAGTACAATTAAATAAATATATATACACCTAACAACATAACTCTAAAAACATTAAATAAAAACTGACAAAACTGAAGACAGAAATAAACAATAATAACAGTAGAAAAATTTAACACACTATCAATAATGGAAAGAACAACTAGACAGAAAACTAGAAAGAATCTGATAAAGTTGGTCAATACTATCAACTAAATTGATTTAACTGACATTTATAGATTACTCCATATAATGAGAGCAAAATAAACATTCTTTTCAAGAATACATGGGAAAAATCTCCAGAACAGATCCTTCATCATGCAATAAAAAAATCTCAAATTTAAAAAAAAACCTGAAATCAAAGTATACTCTCCAACTATAAAAAAATCTAGATACAAATGAAAAACAGAATATGTGTGCATATATATGTGTGTGTGTATATATACGTGTGTATACATTATATATATATAGATATAGATATAGATATATAGCTATATATATATATCTGTGGAATAGAACTAAGAATCTACAACTAAACTTAAACATTTATGGTCAATTGATTTCCAAAAAAGAGGCCAAGACCATTCATGAAGAAAGAACAGCTTTTCAACAAAAGGTACTGAGATACCTGTCTATCCATATACAAAAGACTGAAGTTAGAACTCCTACCTCATACTATACAAGAAATGAATTCAAAGTGGATCAGAGGCCTAAAGGTAAGAGCTAAAACTCTTGGAGGAAAACACTGGGGTAAATGTTAGTAACACTGGGTTAAGCAATAAATTCCCAGACACAACAAAAATACAAGTGATAAAAGAGAAAATTGAGAAGCTGAACTTCATCAAATTTAAAACTTTTGTGCTTCAAAGGATGCTACCAAGAGAAAGTAAAAAGAGAAAAGGCTAGGAAAAAATATATATGAAAATCATATATCTTATAAGATACTGAGAATATACTTTTTTCAGCTTGATAATGAAAAGAAAAATAATGCAATAGGCTTATGATCTGAAGAGACACTTCCCTAAAGTATACAAATGGCCAATCAATTGAAGTTCCACATTATTACTCATTAGGGAAATGCAAATCAAAAACCACAATGAAATACTCATTCATACCCATGAGGATAACTACAACAACAACAAAAATATAGTAATAAATGTTACTAAGTATGTGGAGAAAATGGAACTCTCATACAATGCTGGTGAGAATTTAAAATGGTACAGCTGCTTTGGAACACAGTCTGACAGTTCCTCAACAAGCTAGACATAGAATTACTACAGTTATGCATCACTTAATGATGTCTCCCTTAATTACAAACTTCATATATAACAATGGCTCCAATAGGTTATATCATACAGCTAAGTGTGTAATAGCATATACCGTCTAGTTTTGTGTAATTACACTCTATGATGTTCAGCTCCATGATGAAATTGCCTCACAACGCATTTCTTATAAAGTATCCCTGCTGTTAAGCAAAACAAGACTGTATATACCACTTATCCAAGAGTGTCTGCACATAAACATGTACACAAATATTCAGAGCAGCACTATTCACAACTAAAAGGTAGAAACTAGCTAAATGCCTATCAACTGAGGAACAACCAAATGTTATATCCATGCAATGGAATGTTATTTGGCAATAAAAAGGAATGAAGTATGAATACATGCTACGAGAAGTATGAATCTTAAAAACACTATGCTGAGTGATAGAAGCCAGAGGAAATATCAGAAACTGCATGTTTCTATTTATATGAAATGTCTAGAAAATGCAAGTCTAAAGAGACAAAATAGATTAGTTGTCTGGGACTGAGTAATAGGAACATAATTGACTGCAAGTGGACACAATGTATCTTTTTGGGATGATGCACGTGTTCTAAAATTAAATTGTAATTAAGGTTGTATAAGCATAAACTTACTAAAATTCACTGATATTTATATATAATATATCTCTGTAAAATATGATGCCCCTCCTTAGGAACCTTAAAACAAAACATTTTGGTTAAAATCAAAGACATAATAAAATCAATTATGTCATTTTAAAACTATATACTCTACCTCCTACCCCACTCCCCAATGCTGTCTAATCTCCTTATCTTCAGTCTGTTCTCCTGGGTTAAGAATCACTGTTATAAAGGGAAAAGAGCAAAGAAAAAGAAAAAGCATTTTAAAAATTAGGTCAACAAACTTGGTAATTTGATGGTGGGTAGAGAGTATTGTCATGTATCAGAGGAATGGGAAACCGGCACATATGGGCTTATATTATATTGTAAAGCAAAGTTACCTCAATAAATATTAAATTAATTTATTAAAAAAATAGGCCAACAACTTCACTAAGCATTATATATATGTGTGTGTGTATATATATATATATATGTTTTATCCAATAGCTTTGTAGCCATAAAACAGAGTTTCAGAACACAGGCTTTTAGTAGGAGAAACTTAGAATCAAAAACTTAGTTTTGCCTCTCACTCCTCAAGAGATTTGGGAAAAATCACTTAACCTCATTCATTCTTGATTTCATTTGTGAAATCTCAAAGGACTAATACGAAAACAGGCATATAAACTACTTAGCATGATGCTTGACAACATATAATAATCAATAAATAGTACAGCACTATATTAAAGCGCTATTACACAATACTCAAGAAGACATTACATTATTTTCAATAGATTTTATTTAGCAAGGCCAAAGAGTACATAATATATTCTTTCAGAGCTTTCCAGTATTAAGCCATGGTGGTATTGCTATAGGTCACTTTCAGTGACCAGGAAAATAGGTCTTCTACATTCAGCAATGCAAAACAGTGAAACAGTCCAGAAACATTAGGTCTCAAACCTGGAGTCTCTAGTTAAATTCACAGCTGTATATCAAAGCCTATGTATGACCATTTATTTCCCTTCATATAATGGTAACACACTGATGTAAGCCCTAAGATGTATGTACAAAGACAACTGCAAAAACATTTCTATAGAAATTAAAATTATACAGAAAATCCAACAAATATGTACCCTGTGTATCTACTCCTTCAACATGTTGGCATATAAGCTTAGAGCATTTGAGTTAAAAGTTGAAACTCATTTTCCTCTATAGCTTATCATGGTTCTAGCCATGTAATCCAATATACAACCAGTACTTTGGCAATCAATGGTTCAAGAGTTTTTTCAACTCTTGAAAACAGCAATTGAAAGAATACATATTTAAATAGTCAAAATTACACAGCAAATTTTATAATAACAATTCTCTTTTTCTCTCATATAAGTATATTCATGCCAATAAATATTTACTAAATGCCTATGTGCCTTGAGTCAGGGTATGAGGATAAAAGAATAAAAGTAAATCCTTGTCCTCAAGGAACCTATAGTTTATCTAAAGTTAAGATATTCTACTGTTGACTTCTGGTTCAAGAAGGTGAACTGAACATTTAAATCTTTTATACATTCCATGACGCTGGAAAAGTGATGGCAAAAGTATAAATCAAGAGTATAAATAAAAAGTCAAGGACATGAATGGAAAATGGACACCAATTATTTCTGACAGAGAGTAGAGAAGAACCAGCTAATAACATATCAAAGGATTCTACAACATAAAATACTTAACAGAAAGAATTCCAACCCAGGAGGGAACAAATTTTCAGGGCAAAACCCCAGAAGGGATCCACATACAAAAACAACTTATCTCTAAAAGGCCAAAGTGAGAAAAAGGCTGAAAATAGGCATTAACTGAAGGTCTCCATTACAACACAGTTGATGAACTCTCCCCCAACAAAGAAATCTCAGCATGCAGTAGAGCAAATTCAACAAAATAGGAGGACTTAGGGCACCCCAGAGCAAAGTTCTTGACCTTCTGTCACCTGAACGATCCAAGTGTAAGAGCCAAAATAAAGCTTACCAGTTGTCAATCCTGCCTAGGCACACTGTCAGCCCTTCTACTAGCCCATTTCAAAACATGGACAGAATCAGGAAGCAGCCAGTAGAAGAAAAACTGCAACACAGGAGAGAAAGACCAAAAGAAAAAGGAAAAATATCCTTGAAGGAACTGAAATAATTCAAGAAATTCTTTTTTATTCAGCTTTTAAAAAATATAATCATAAGAATAAAAATATCCAATAAAGAGGTATATAAGGGACAGGCTTACATTTAACCCTGTCTCCCCATCCATTTAGTTCCCACCACTCCACTCATTAGATTCTTGTGCAGCCTCCAGTTTCAAGTGAATAAGTAAGTATGAATAAATTCTCTCCCTTTCTATACAAAATGCAGCACAATATATACCAAGTTTTTTAGTCACAATAACTTAAGAAACTTTTTTCCCTGTAAGTACATATTTCATTTTGCATCTGTGTGTTCATGTGTGTATACATATACATATACATAAGTGTAAATATATAAATTCCCTGAAATGGGATTACTGGATGAAGGGAAATTTGTATATTTATTTTAACTTTTATTGAAGTATACTAATATATTCAGAAGAATACACATAATACATGTCTTTATATAATGTTGCCAAACTGCCTTCCATAGGCATTGTATCAACTTAAACTCCCACCTGCACTGTGTGAGAGTCTCTTACCCCATAGCCTTGACAACAAAAAACTTGCTATCAAACATTATGATTTATTAACAATCTTACAGGTTCAAAAAAGGAATCCCAGTGTGATTTCAATTAGAATTTACCTTACGAGTGAGGTTAAGCATCTTTAATATCAATAATAAAAGTCAAGAATAAGCCAAGAATTCTCATTATCGCTGATACCACTTAAGGAAATAAAACAAGACATACGAATTCTGGAAAGTAAGAAACAAAACTGAAAACTTAAGAGACTATATGGCTATTGTTCTAGAAAATGTAAGTATGAATCAATTAAAATTATAATAAGAACTAAGAAGAGAGCTCAGTAGAAAGGTCAAAGACAAAATCAGCAAGCAGAAATCAATAGCTTTGCTATACATCAGTAATAATCAACTAGAAATTGTAATTAAAAAATATGCTAAGATGAGGTCTGTTGGGTACAGGAGTGGGGAGGGATAGCAGGTGTCATGAAGAGGAGACCTGAAGGGCTTGCTGGGCACTGTGGAATGAGGAAGGACACTGTGACTTTAAAAATTATTTTTTTAAAAAGTCATCTTTTTCAGAAGAGCAACAAAACTATAAAATATTCATCTGAGATTGAACATAAGAAGAAATATATAACACCTGTAATAAAGAAAACTGTAAAATATTACTGAAAGATATACTTTTCCTTAGTAAAAAGACACAATATCAGCATCTTCACAAACTGCCCCTACCCCAATTATTCCAAAATCAATGCAAACCAATCAAAATCCCAATGAAATGTTTTTGTTAAAAACTGATGAGATGATTTTAAAAGAGCACAAGAAAACCTTGAAAAAGAACAAAGAGAATTTGCTTCACCAAACATTAACATATAGATACAGCAAGTTAGGTAGATAATGTGGTTTTGGCACAAATGTACTAAAGGAAGAATCGGTACAGAAACAGACACATGTATATATAGCAATGTTGACCATGGGAAAGATGGGATTTCAAATTTGTGAGGAAGGGATGGCATAATAAATGGTGTCAGAATAACTGACTATTCATTTGGCAGGGGGGAGGAGTTAAAGCCCTATTTACAATTAGTCACAACAATTTTCATGTAGATTAAAGAGCTAAACATAAAAAAACCCTATAATTATTAAAAGAAAATATAGCAGAATATATTTCTAACCTGAAAACCAAAGCAATTAGTCTAGAAGAAGAAATAAAATGAATCCAAACTGGAATGGAGGAAATAAAACTATCACTATTAGCAGATGACATAATATATATAGAAAACCCTGAAGATTCCACAAAAACTACTAGAATTAACTAATGAATACAAAAAGATGGTAAGCTGCAAAATTAATACACAAATATCTGTTGCATCTGTATACGCAAACAATGCTACAGAAGAGAATGAGATCAAGAAAACTATTCCATGTACAAAAGAAACAAAAAGAATAAATACCATGGAATATACTTAACGAATAAGGTGAAAGACCTGTATAATGAGAACTGTGAGATATTGTTAAAAAAAAAAAATAGAAGACACAAAAAGATGGAAAGATATTCCATGTTCAGGGTTGGGACGAATTAACATTGTTAAAATGACCATCTTACTTGAAGTAATATACAGATTTAACACAATCCCTTCCAAAATTTCAATGGAATTTTTCAAGGAAGTAGAACCAAAAAAGCAAATTTGTATGGAATTGCAAAAAGACCCTGAATAGTCAAAACAATCATGAGAAAACAGAACAAAAGTAGAGGTATCACACTCTTGGATCTCAAACTCTACTACAAAGTGATAGTAATTAAAAGAGTATGATACTGGAATAAAAACAGAAACACAGATCAGTGGAATAGGAGGCCCCAGAAATAAATTCACATGTATGCTCAGTTTACAACAAAGAATTCAAGAGCTGGAAATAAATGAAAACTCAGAGACAAGCTTCCAGCACATATGGAATGTGGCAAAAGCAGTTCTGAGAAGAAAGATTATAGTCATATACAAGCACACATCAAAAGCCAAGAGTGAGCCCAAATTAAACCACTAACCTCACACCTGAGTGAACTAAAAAGGGAAGAACAATTAAAACCAAAAATCAGCAGAAGGAAGAACATTTAAAAAAATTATAGCAGAAATAAATAAAATTGAAAACAAAAAGACCATCTAAAAGATCAACAAAACCAAGAGTTGGCTCTTTGAAAAAACAAATAAAATTGATACACCCCTAGCCAGACTAGGGGAGAAAAAGAGACAAAACCTTAATACCAAAAAACAGAAAGATGTGAGATTACAACTGACATCACAGAAATACAAAGGATCATGAGATACTATTCTAAATACATATATGACAACAAATTTGTCAATCATGAAGAAATGGAGAGATTTCTAGGATTCTTCAACCTCCCAAAACTGAATCAGGAGGACACAGACAAATCACAAGCACAGAAATTGAAGCAGTAAGAAAAAAAAAAACCTCCCTAAAACCAAAAGCCAGGTCCAGATGGCTTCACTAGTGAATTCTATCAAACATTCAAAGAAGAGCTAATCTTCGTCCTCCTTAAACTCTTCCACAAAGTTGAAGAGGGAAAATCCCCAAATACATTCTATGAGGCCAATGTTGCCCTGATTTCAAAATCAGACAAAGACAGCACCAAAAAAGGAAAACTACAGACCAATATAACTGACAAATACAGATGCAAAAATCCTCAAAAAATCCAAGCAAATAGAATTCAACAGCACATCAAAAAAGGTATACACCATGACCAGGGTTTTATTTCAGGGATGCAAGGATGGTTCAGCAACATCATACACGTCAACAAACTGAAAGTGAAAAACCATATGATCATCTCAATAGGCAGAAAAAGCATGTGACACAATTCAACACCCATTCATGATTAAGACTCTTACCAAAATAGGAATAGAAGGCACATAACTCAACATAATAAAAGCAATATATGACAGACCCACAGCCAACATCACAATCAATGGTGAAAAATCGAGAGCTTTTCCCCTAAGATTTGGAACATGACAAGGTTGCCCACTTGCACCAGTACATAGTTCAACATAGTTCAACATAGTTCCAGAAGTCTTGATCACAGCAATAAGGCAGAAAAGCACTCTGAAGGAATTCAAATTGGAAAAGAAGAAATAAAGCTATCATTATTTGCAGATGATGTATTATACCTAGAAAACCCTAAAGACTCCATGAATAATAAACAATAAATTAATACAGCAAAGTAGCAGGATATAAAATTAATACACAAAAATGAGTAGCATTCCTATACACAACGAAGCAGAGGAAAAAGAAATTAAGAAATTCCTTTCACAATAGCACCAAGAAAGTTCAAACACCTGAGAATAAATTTAACAAAGGAGGTGAAAAACCTCTATAATGAAAACTACAGGACCTTAACAAAAGAAACAGAAAAAGAAACAAAGATGAAAAAACATTCCATGTTCATGGACTGGAAGAATTAAGATAGTAAAATTGGTCATTCTACCTAAAGCAATATATAGGTTTAATGCAATTCCCATAAAAATTCCAGGGATATTCTTTAAGGAAATGGAGAAAACAATACTGTTGTTTGTATGGAACCACAAAAGATCCCAAATAGCCAAAGATATCTTAAGAGAAAAAAAGAACAGTGAGGGCATCACACTCCCTGACCTCAAACTATATTACAGAGTAATCATCATCAAAACAGTCTGGTACTGGAACAAAAACAGACACACTGATAAGTGGAATGATAAAGCCCAAAAATAAAGCCACACATATATGGACAGTTAATCTATGACAAAGGTGCTAAGATCACAGAATGGAGTAAGGAAAGTCTAGTTAACAAATGATGCTGGGAAAAATGGAAAGATATGTGGAAAAAAAGAAACTAGATTACTCATTATTACCATACACAAAAGTTAATTCAAGATGGATTAAGGACCTGAACATAAGAACCAAAACCATAACATACCTAGAAGACAATGCAGGAAAGACATTCTATTGAATGGGAAAAGATATTTGCACATCAGATATCTGACAAAAATCAGCAACAGAAAAACTAACAATGCAATTTTTAAAAAGGGAAGAATATCTTAATAGGCATTTCTCCAAATAAGACATACAGATGGTCAACAGGCACATGACAAATGACTAAAGATGTGGTATACATGCGTGCACACACACACACACACACACACACACAATGGAATACTACTCAGCTATAATAATAGATAAAATCATTTCATTTCCAACATCGTGGATGAAACTGGAAAGGATTTTGTTAAGTAAAATAAGTCAGAAGGAGAATGACAAACACCAGATAATTTCATTTATATGTAGAATATAAAGAAACAAAGCAAACGAACAGACAAAACAAGACTAAAACTAATCCTTGGTCATTAACAATAGAATTGAAGTTACAGCGCGGCAGTGGATGGGGGTAGGTCCAAAGGGGATCCAATAGACAGTGATGGGGGACTATTAGTAATCTGGTAGTGAGCATGGTATGCCATCATATATTTGATGAAGAATGAACCCGCACATATAAAACTCATTTTGTGAATCAAGTTTCCTCAATTTAAAAAAAAAAGTGCACTTTTATGTGAAAATTTTTCTATGCCCAATTTAGAAAAGGGTTGAAATTATGTCTACATTCTTTCATTATCAGAATTAAACAATTTCCATTTACCAATCGCCTACCCCTGAATCCCTAATTAACACCTTATTCTGCCTAAACCTTTATATCAGCAATGGCTAAGCTATATACAGGCTCTAGGCCCAATTTACATCACTGCCTGTTTTTATGCAGCAGGAGAGCTGAGGACGGTTTTTACAATTTTTTTAAAGGAAAGGTGCAGGCAGGAATAAAGGTTAGCAGGCAGGCAGGCAGGCAGGCAGAAAAGAAAGGTGAAAGAGGCATCTTTATTTCATTTTATTTTATTTTATTTCTTATTTAGCTGTTCATAATGGTTGTTTCCTACATATGGCACCAGACCTGTGACTCAAACCTAGTGGAATATGGCTTGCTCCTTTGGAGGCAACTGACCTAACCACTGCTCCACCAGGGCACACCAAGAGAGGAGAAAGGAGCACTTTACTCTTTATTTAGTTGTGTACATTGGTGTTCTCCCTGGCCCCACATCTTGAACCAGAGACCTCTGGATGTATGTGGGACTGCTCCCAGGGCGTACTAGACCGCTAGGCCACCAGGGTGCACTCCAGTTTTTACAATTATAAATGACTGAAAAAATAAAAAGAGATAGTATTTCAGAACACCTTGGTAAAGGGGGATTGGAAACAGTCCACATGCATCCCAGGGTCTCAGGTTCGCATCCCAGGAGTGTTGGGAACAACCAAGATGAAATAAAATAAATAGAAGTGCTTCTCCTCTCTCTTCCTGCCTGCCTCTGCTTGCCTTCAATCCTGCCTGCACTTCTCCTAAAAAAAAAAAATATTGCAGCATTCCTTGGTGGAGCAGTGGTTAAGTCAATCTCTTCTTAAGTACACAAGCCACATAACCCTGGGTTTGTGAACTGGGTCTGGGGGAAAACAACCATAGTAAACAACTAAATGGAAATAAAATAAAAATGCGTCTTCCTCCTCTCTCTCCTGCTCCTTCCTGCCTACTTGCCTTTATAAAAAAATAGTATTTCATGACACATGAAAATATTTGAAATTGATATTTCAGTATTTGTAAATAGTTTTATTGGAATACAGCCATGTTCATTTATTTACACATTGCCCACAGCTGCTACAATAGCAGAGCAAAGTCCTAGCAATAGACTCCATGCTTTGAAAGCCTAAAATGGTCCTTAACAGATCAAATTTGCCAAACCATTGCTTTACAGTTTTCAAAAGAACACCATAGCTGTAACTCAATTACTCCTAACAACAATCCTGAGAGCTACTTGGTATTAGTCTGAATTCTGAAAATTAGATGTTTAGTGTATTGCTCAAATCATAGTGTTATTAAGTGCAGGGGATTTTCTGGAACTTGATTTTCTAGCTCCAAGTTCAACATACTTTCTACCACACTACCATGTTCCAGGAATTCAAGCCCTCCTTATTAATCAACAAGTTTAGTCATTTGGTGCTAAAATTTACCAGATGGGTAGAAATGTAAAAGCTCTAAATTGGTGGATGTAGAAGCTTTACATTTGTGGGGAAACATTTCTCAACAGAGAAACTTAATATTCCCAAATGTATTAATAGGATACACTGTATTTCACATATAGTTGTATCATTTACAAAGTATATACTCTCATGTAATTAGCAAAGTAACTCTTCAAAATAAGTACGACTTTCATTTTGTTCAATAATAAATAAGAAAATAGACCCTTACAAACCTGCACAAGTATACAGATGAGGCAAGACCACAACCCGGATTGACTCCTACTCCCATGACATTTCCACTCAGAAGCACTATCTCTTCTCATAAGCAATGGACCTGTCTTTAGAACACAAAGTAGTAACTAGTCCACAGTAAATAGTAAGAAAGTTACTTTAGGAGGGATCAATGAATAATTTATCAAAAATAACAATTAACAAAAAAGATACTAAGACTTGCTGGCCTCTTAACATTTGAATATCTGTTCAGGGTCACTTCTTCAAAGAAGCCTTCCAAACTGACCATCAGAGATAGGGGTTCCTCCCTAATAACTCAATACGCTTTAGTTTTTTTTCTTCTTAGCATTTATCTTCTGAAATATTTTGTTGATTGACTACTGTCCTCCACTATAACGCAAGCTCAAAGAGGGCAGGCTAACTGCTTCTTTTTCATGTATACCCAACATATCAATGTCTCCTAGAACACTGGAGGAACTCAATAAACATTTGTCAAATGAATGGTATAACCTACAAATACAATGGGTAAGTCATACTCTACAATTCACATGGGCTAAGAGCTTCAGAGTAACTTATCAGTGCATTTGAAAGGTTCCTTAGTAAATGAATCACATATATCTTTTTCTCTTGCCTGAACGGAATGCCACAAGCAGCCCAGAAGGACAAAAATATTCTCCAGACAGCAGTGGATATATGAAGGCTGAACTTCATAGGTCTTGGGGCTGATTAAATCAATTCACCACACATGCCTAATTTAAAAAAAAAATTCAAAGGGATGTTCTTATTTTAATTATGCTTAACTAGAGGTTCAGATTTACTAATCAATTATGCTGTACTAAATTTTAATTCTCATTTTTACAAGTTACTAAACTAAAAGAGCCTTAAATTATTCCTAAATAAATAGGATGATATGTGGGTGATTATAGCCTAAGTTACAAATAAAAAGTCTCCACAAGGTATTGATTAATAAATGTTTGTCAAGAAGTTGGTTTACAGTCATAAACTATATAACACTTAGACATGAGTGCTTTTAGGATATATCTAAGGCTAATTCCTTGTTAACTGTACAGTAAGTCCTCATTAAACATCAATAGGTTCTTTGAAACTGTGACTTTAAGCAAAACAACATATAATGAGAGCAAGTCCTCAAAAACATCCTTGATGTCAAAGTTGGTGGGAATTTTTTTCTCAATATTATAATGAAATAATGCTGACCAAAACGACATTATTTAAGAATCTGCTGTAAACTAAATTTGCTTTTTCCAGTTTTAATCAAATATTTAATTCTACATAAACAATTCGAAAAAAAGAAATACTCTATTAAAATTAATTATTACTAGCTTACCATATTTAAGTTTGCTGATCATAAAAGTCTCACTATCTCATAAAGAACTTTAGAATATCCCTACACTTCAAATATAAGGCATGACCTTCAAATACAATGCATTTTAGAAACACTACTCCCCCATAACAGCCTAAAAAGTGACTAGGTATTGCCACAAAAAAAACCTTCATGTCCATGTATAGCACTGTGTGTGTTACAGTGTAGAAGACCTCAAGTTAATCCACAAGCAAAAGAATGAAGATGAACCGTTAGCATATACCTTATAAAAAATTAACTCAAAATGGATCAAGGACCAAAATATTAAAGTTTAAAATATAAAACTCTTCAAAGAACAGGGACAAAACTTCATGACCTTGGATTCAGTAATAGCTTCTTAACCATAGTTCCAAAAGCACAACAACAAAATAACATAGGCTTTATCAGATTTCAAAACTTCCATGCATTAAAACACTATGAAGAATGTAAAAAGTGGCAAGCCCTGGTGGTCTAGAAGATAAGGCCGCCAGATGAAGTCCACATACATTCAAGACGTGGGGTGGGAGCACAGCACTGGGGAAGCAACCAAGATGAACAACTAAATAAATGTTTCTTCCTCATCTCTCTTCCTGCCTACCTGCCTCCTCACCTTCATTCCTGCCTGCATCTTTCCTTTTAAAAGAAAAAGTAAAAAGTGACATGCCCTGGTGGCTTAGCACTTAAGTCCACAGCCTCTGACTGGTGTAGTCCACATACATGCCAAGGATCCTGGTTACAACCCAGGCTCAGGGAGAACAACCAAATAGACAACTAAATTAAATAAATAAATAAATAAATAAATGCTTCTTCAACTCTCTGCCTGCCTGATTGCCTGCCTACTCACCTTCATTCCTGCACCTTTCCCAAAAAAAAAAAAAGGTAAAAAGGCAAATCAGAGTGGAAGAAAATATTTGCAAATCATATATCTAATCAGGGTCTGGTATCTAAAGTAGATTTTGAAGACATGTATAACTCAACAACAAAAAAACACATTTTAAAATGGGCAAAGATCTTATATAGACATTTCTCAAAAAAAGAAATGCAAACAGTGAATTTGACACATGAAAATATGCTCCACATTATTAGTCATTGGGGAAATACAAATCCAGACCACAATGAGATACGCACTTCACACTCACTAGGATGGCCATATAACATGTAAACAAACAACAACAAAAACAGACAGTAGCAAATGTTTTATGTGGATTGGGAGAACTTGGAACCCCTAGGCGATGCTGGTAGGAACCTAAAATGCTGCAGCCACTGTGAAAAGTTTGTTGTTCAATTAACAAGTTAAACATAGAATTGACTATATGACCCAGTAATTCTACTCCTAGGTATATACCCAAAAAATTAAATACAGGTGCTTAATACCAGCATTCTTCACAAAAGCAAGAAGGTGGTAGCATCCTAAATGTCTATAAACTTATGAATATATATACACATAATAGCACATGCATACAATGAAATATTATTTAGCTAAAAAGAATGAAATATCGATACATAACACAATGTGTATGAGCCTCAAAAACATGCAAAGTCAAAGATGTTAGACACAAAACACCATATATTGTATGATTCCATTTATATGAAATATCCACAATAGAGAAATCCATTGAGATGGCTGATTAGTTGCCCAGGGTAAAGGGGAAGGAGTATGGGGAGCTTCCCCTTAATTGGTACTGCATTTACTTTGGGAGTGATGAAAGTGTCTGCGACTAGATGTGCAACATCTTGAAGGTATTTAATGTCACTGAAAATGACTCTAATACACTCTAAAATGACAAATTCCTATGTTATGTGAATTTTATCACAACAAAGTGACCAGCGAAAACTAAGACAGACAACAATGTACTTCATTTCTAATTTTTTTGAAGTTCATGAAAAAGAAATATCCCTTAAATTAAAAGCTCACTCTACAGTAAATTAATCTCAACATTTCCCAAACTAAATATCTCATAACAAGCTCTACCCGAACAATTAAAAATGGCATCAAATTCTACTTTTGAAGCTTTGGGAATTTCTGAATGAATGCCTTTATAGATGTCCTTTACAGTCATCAAGTATCTCCTAATAGTGCCATAAATTTTATGATCTCAAACAAAAATGGAAAAGACCCACCCCTCTGAAAGAATTCTGGCTTTTAGCCAAGAGATATAATAAAGCATATCTGCAAACAGAGTTGGTTTACTTATACTAAGATGGGAGACTGATAAATGAAATATTTCTTCTGGAACACATCACCCACACACAAACATATATACACACAAAAATTTAGGCTCTCTGTTAATTATTTTTAAGTAAATTATCTGACTAGATAGCTGATAATAATATCACAGATCTCATTTTCTTTACTTCCGATCACTCTGGTTCTTTGCAATCATTTGCTTTATAATTTACTGGCTAAGTGATGGATAATTCAGTAAAAAGAATCTACTTCTTATGGAAGAAACTTAAAAGTCAAAATGACAGGCATTTAACTCCTAAAATGCCTTAAAATAATTACAGCAATGAACGTAGACTTGTGGTAGGAGGATCAACATTGGTCTAGAAGTCATAACTCCAGGGTCTACTACTTAGCAGGGTGACTCTTACCTTTCTGAGCTTTATTTTCTCTCTCAGGCATAAAGAAGAAAAATCTTTCCTGCCTGCCTTCCAAGAGAAGTACAGTAATAAAAAATATGTACAAGGTGTGATGGGATCACTCACTAAAGAGGGGCACTTAAAGGAGCATGTGAGGGGAATGCTGGGAAATGCAAAACAGGAGAATGAAAAAGTCTTTTCAGAATAGTTAATGACAGAGATAACTCTAAAAAGAATGAGTTCAAATTCAACGGAAGGGGGAGAGAGGCAGAGAAATGAACACCACAAATCTGCTTATGCTATTTCCCTTAACAGTCAAGAGCTCCTAACTGTACAGAGTAATCCTTCACACACCAGTCTCAAACTAAGATTCCAACCTTATCTCATTCCACTCCACAAATATTCCATGCTTACACTTTCCAGCGTCAATACTTGAATGTTCTTCCATTCCAGGAACATATAGTTAAAAAGGGGAGACTAGCTTGCTTACCATAGTTAGTGCAACATTCCCAGGCTCTTGTGGTACTTTGTTATACTTCTCTATCACTTAATATACTAAGTATTCATCTTGATCTACGAGGATCTGAACAACAGATTAACTTTTAACATTCAAACTGGCAGGGATTACATTCTTTCCAACATCAAAGCAGAATAAAAGAAAAGTGGTGTGGGAATATTCTAACTTTGCAATATTTTCAAGACAAATGGATACATTCAGTAAAATTTGTAAAAAGTAACCATGAAAAGTTAAAAATCTTTAAACTATTAATCCTGACCCAGAACAGAATGAGACCACACAAAACATCCTTACCAGAAGTAATGTATTAAGAGAACAAAATGTCCAAGGCATCTTGTTGTGATTTAAACACATATCAAAAAGCAAATATCAAATACCAATTTTCAAACAAATTCAGAGTGACAAAAATCACATTAGTATTCAAAATCAGCTCTAGTGAATGTTGGCTATCCTTCAATTACAAGATATTTTTCCTCTGGACTATTGACTTTGAACAATTTTCAAATTCATCAATCCAAAGGATGGAGACACCTGCTGCTTTGTGTCATATACTGAAACCTCTTCAAAAGTTCTCTTGGTATTAAAACTTACTATAGATGAAAAATAGGGAACAATGAGTCCTTAAATTGGATGCAATGACTTCTATACATAAGATTTTCACAACTTAAAGGCTATGTATTCATACCATTGCTTCACTCAACAGTGACTCTTAAAAACAGCCATACCACTAGCATATTTTGAAGGTTCAATTTCATTTTAACAAGGTCTAACAACTCCCATGATATGGTGATACACCGTGCAAGATTTCCACCCACACCCCACTTACACAAATGTTTCAAAACCTTTAGTCCAAAGAATAAAAGAATAAACCCTCTTTCAGTACAGGGAAGCCACCTCACCACTTTTACCATAACCACATGATACCATCTCCTCTCCATCCTCAACCTGTCAGCCACAAAACAAACCACCCTTTCCCAAATAACAGCTCTCAATCTCCTTAATCTAAACCATTCACACGACCACCAGCAATATCCCTCACCCCGATCCAGTGCTATCGTCCTTCACAAATAAAGCAAATCTCTAAATAAAATCCACTTTCCCTCCACCCCATTACCCATTGAAACTCAACTTCCCACACTAGGAGCGATCTCCCCTTTAAGTAGCCCCAGTCTCACTTTAAAAATAACTCAATCCTTTGTCAGCCGTCTCTCGGTCCCTCTAGCGTATCCTCCTCACCTTCCCTGTCCCCTAATCTTCCATCAACTCCTAAAGTTGCCACCCCTCAAAATAAAAAAATAAAAAAATAAACCAACAAACCGCACCTCAACCTTAAACCTGCCCTTTCCCACTATGCCCCTCTTAATGTTCCTCTCCGCTGGTAAGCTCACACCGTCAGCAGTTCCGACAACCGCGAAAACCCAAGCCTGGCCTCGCCCCACACCTCTTAGTGATGGTAATCACCCTGCAGCGGTCAAGCCGCCCCACACTAGGGTGACTACTCCGAAAGACTCGGCCGCTAAAGCTCCCTCCATTCATTCCTGGCCCATTCATCTCCCAGCCCGATCCCAGACACGCCCCCCCGGCCTCCTCCCTCTCTCCCAGCGTCCGGGCCGGCTCGGGACCCTCACCAGATTAGGGGCTCTCGTAAAGGGAGACTGTTTTCGTTTTTCCTTCGCCCTCTTTCAAGTCTTCGCTCGCGCCTTGAAGAGCCACACCATAGAACACAGAGACACACAACGCCTCCTCCTCTATCACCTCCTCGGATGCTTCTTACTCCCCTCCTCGGTGTCTAGAGCTCCGCTCTGCGGCGTGTGCGCGTGCGCGCGCGACCGTCCCCCCGCGAGCCCACCCGGCCAGACACGGCCGGTGGGTAGAGCGGGAGGGGTGAGGGGAGCGACGTAGAAGCCCAAGCTCGCGCCCGCTTGGGAGCAGAGCAGGCGCACGCGTACTCCAGACAGAGAATTCAGATGGATAGGAGAGGGGGGCGGAGGGGGCGGAGGGGGCGGGGAAGGGAGGGGAGGAAAAGAGGGGGAGGGGCGGAGAGAGCCAACGGACCGCCCCAACTCCGAACTGCCCCTATCACCGCGAAGCACCAAGTGGCTAGCCAACGGGAGCCTGCTCACTCCTCCCCCGCCCTATTCAACGCAGCAGGAGAAAGGGATGTGCGTCGAGGAGAAAGGCTCCTCGCCTTTCCTAAAAGAAAATCTCAGTGAGGAGTCATGCATGACACCTCCTGTATGTTCAGAAGATCTCATTCTCAACTCCAAAAAAGAAAAAAAAGTTCAAGCACACTACTTTCTAACCACCGACCACCCACTGTCAGTTCTCCCCAAACCTCTGATGTGATAGCTACGCCGAGATGTGACACCCTCCCGCATCTTTTTGCCTGCCACCTTTAAATACCCTTTTTCCAACTCCCGGCTCTTCTCGCGAGACGCATACCTGCCGGCTTTAGGATTAGAAATCGAAGCACAGATTTACAAGTACCGGTCTCCCGGTTACGTTGCGAGGGCAACGGCCACAGCATGTTCTCCCATTCCAACCCCATCCCCCCAAGACTGCAGTGCGCGCGCGCGGGGGCTGGGCAGCAACGAAAGCGAGGATGGGAAAGGGAAGCTAGGAAACGGATTTTTGACAGCAAGTAGCCGCTAGGCCTGGGCACGTGCCCCTTGCCTCGTGGGCAGGTGCAGTGTACCCTGGGAATTGTAGTTTTTCTTCCCACATCCATTCCCACTCCTCCACACCCCCCCCCGCCCCCAGCTCCACTTGCCTCCAGCCGGAGGAAAATTACAGACGCCATTTTTGCCAAGAACAATGGCCTTCGGCCCAGGCTGTGGTGGGTGGGGGAGGGAATAACGTTTTAAAGGTTCGGTTAACCTCCCTTGCCCCTCGGTGCCATAGCAACCCCTCCAGAACCTGGCCCCGCCCCCTCGCCGCTCCACTGGGCTCCTAGACTGCGCGCATGCGGAAAGGACACTTCCCGCAAAGATTGGCTGTCACAATCCACTGTCCACCTCCCAAGTATTCTAGTTGGTAGTAAATGCTACCTCTTCTGTCTTTTCAAGACATACTAACCTCAGCGCCGCGACTTTATTTAAGAAGTGCTTCCTGCACTGTATTAGTTATAGTACAGTATTGTTTCTGTCATTCTCACGTGAATAATTCTGGTTCCTGCGAGGAGGAAACTGAGGCTTAGGGGAGGTGAAAACGACTTGCTCAGGTTCACACACATATATGCCTGGAGGAGTCAGAACTTAAACCTAGATGCTCACTTCTCCTCTAGATCTCATCTGGTGTCAACCCCTGAGCAATGTCTTCTAGAGGGCAAGTTTCTTTCTAAATGCTCCTCAAGCCTTAGCAGGATCACTTAGGCGTAGGAGACTGTCTGGAAAATACTACGGTAATATTTTCAACTTCCCAGCCTCAGGGCCCTCTCACTTAGAAGAACCAAAATTATTCTCTCTTAACTATTTTTTTTCTTTTTCTATTGTAGTCCTCAAAACCTCAGTCGTTTTCAGCTCTTTAAACTAGCATCAATAAATTTAACTAGAGATTTCTGGAATCCAAATGGAGTGGAATGGTAGGAGGTCTTACAACCTTGATTCTTGTCTCTGCACTTTTTCTCTTGAAGATTGCTTATTAATCACAGTTTTACCAAAATATGTAAATAAACCAGACCATGCCGTTAATAAATTCAAACACCCATCTTCCAATTCTGACGATGGAGAGAGATTCTGAGAGAATGAAATTCAGAGCCGTGAGGTTCAGCTATTCTACCTGTGGAGATCTTCCTGGCTTTATTCGAAAGAGCAATGTATGGTTTCTCCAAATATTGCCACCACTCTACCTTAAAGTTTTCAGAATTCCAAATTTACTGAAGACTAGATAGGCTCTCCCAAACTCCTTTCCTCACTGCCCCTGAAGATAGTCCTCTTTCCCCATTGAATTGTTGACTACTGTAGGAAAAATAGGAAGCATAGCCTAATAACCACCAAAGGGAAATTTCAAACGTTAACAGTATCTTCCATGACTTGCACAGATACTGTAACTAGAAACTTATGCCTGCCACTTTTATTTTTCATTATCATCTTACTTCCCCCACAGTATCCATGCTTAGGAAAACCAACAGGTACTTCCCTCTGTTGTGGCCTATTCTTCTTCCTTTGTCTCTGAGGCTGATGATAAAATCAATAAAGAACAATACTTGGAAATGTTAGCCCTTCAATCAGCTCTGATATGAACCCTTCCAAGAAGTCCCTTTTGACAGATATTTGCCAACTATAAAGTAGTGTGACTTTTACATTCTTCAGAAATGAGAAAGTCAGACAAGTCTGCTACTCATCCAAGTATAGGTTCTTCTCAGCTTAGACCTTTTATTGACATTTGTATGTGCTCTTCTGTTTGAGACAACTCCATTACTCAGCACAAATGTCACTGGAAAACAGATTGGGCACGTATAGCTAGTAAACAATGTATGTCAGGGAACATTTCCTTCTTACCTACTATATTTTTCTTGAAGTGTTAAATTTCCTTTATTCGACTAAGCATAAACCACACTAAATACCCTTCATTAAGTAAAAGGCAGTGTTTTAGATACAGGGGATTTTAATTGGCATAGTTAAAACCAAAAAGATAAAGTGGACATTACCAGCTTATCTTCAGCCTT
Source organism: Solenodon paradoxus (assembly GCA_004363575.1). Lineage (NCBI taxonomy): Eukaryota > Metazoa > Chordata > Mammalia > Eulipotyphla > Solenodontidae > Solenodon > Solenodon paradoxus. Next base: position 8,624 of record RJWH01004525.1, on the reverse strand, counting down.
TGCCTCGAATAGACTAATGAAACACAGAGTTCTCTGATTTGCGAGCAGGAAAAGCATTTCCTCAGTATTTGAATATATTACTACAACCAGTTACATAAATCTAAATATAAAACCATTCTCCTACAGGTTTTGAGATGTCATTCACCATCTCTGTGAAAATTTGAATGTTGCAATTAAGTCCAATCACATCTTTAGAAGAAAACAGTGATTGTACTTGATAAACCAGTTACTATCAAAATTTAAAAAGATAATCATATTTATTTAACCACAAACCAATTTAAATGTGATACATATATTTTTAGAAGTCATGGGACATTTCTGTATTGTAATTAAGGCAGTACCATTACTCATTGACAGCTTTTTTTAAGGTGCAGGCAGGAATGAAAGCAAGTAGGCTGGCAGGCAGAAAGAGAGAGGAGGAAGAAGCACTTCATTCTATTTTTATTTAGTTGTTCATATTCATTGTTTCCCCCTGGGCCTGGGACTTGAACCTAGGGGAATGTGGCCTGGCTCCTTGAGAGACAGTTGCCCTAACCTGTATTCCACCAGGATATGCCATTGATAACTTTTTTGAGATAAGCTATCAGCTCTGCCCTTTCTGACTTCTTAATACCTGCAAAGATCTTTTTTTGTTCCAGGGATGTACTTTTTAGGGTTCTCCAAATACTCCATCAGTGTCTCCACTCCTCTTGTTCTTGTCATCCATGTAAGAGAATCCAACAGCCTAACCTGTCTTTTCCCCAAACAGACCATGGAGATTTGGCCCAGTCTCATGCTTGCCTCCCTTATCCACTGTATGGCAGTGGGCACAATTCTGAACAAAAATATACTTTTACCCTTCTCATCATTATCCATTTTTAAATCACTCTCATTGCATACTACACAAATATTCCCATTTTTCAAGTCAGATGTCCTACCTTTTTATCCACTGTTTTTTTTTAATGACTCTCAAGTGGCATTTGTGATGTTTTTACTCATCAGAAAATTTGACCTACCTTAACCACTTATCATTTGACTTTATGTTATTCTAGAAAACCATCTTTCCAGTAATCTAGTTCATCTTATCTGAAGGTTCTGGTGCCAAGAAATTACAAAGCCTTGACTCAAATAATAGAAATTTTAGAATCTAGCACCCCAGAGGTAGGGATGGGAGGTTAATTTCATGGCCCTACTAGCTGTTGATTTCCTCCCTACCATACAGGATAGCTGGTAACTTATTCAATCAAGATAATAGAAACCAGGTGAACCTTAATGTTTACAATTGCTGACCACTGCAGTCATAGGGGCAGAGTTGTGACTATTTCTCAAACTCAGTTTCTGACACCAGGTCCTCCTTTTACTTGGTTATTGAGAAAGCAATATAAGTCATTCTTGATGTTCATTTAATCCCAGGTGTTGCCAGTTTGAGAATCTTACATAGTGTGCAGGCATGGGGGTGGAAGGTAGGATTAGAGTAAAGATATCTGCTTCCAGGTCCTTGGATCCTGTCAGGTACTGCTGAGCCCTCTATACACATGGGTCCTTTCAGGTATGGTAGTCCTCTTTAATGTCTTTGCCACACTTGGGGTATGGGACTCATTGACAAGGTTGCCTGTGGATCCATCAAACTAGACTTTTCACACAGTCCTTCCTCTCTTCAGTCTTCCTGCTGACCAAGTATTACTTCTGAGTGTATGCTGCTTGAGAGACCGCAGAGGTCTCTCTCACGCTCAAGTTGAGGGGAGTTAAGGAAGAAAAGGAGCTTTTTTTCAGGTTTATACAAAATTTTCTCCTTTCTAGTTTTCTGGCCCAAATACTGTGTCTCCACCCTGCACCCTAATCCCTCTTCCCAGGGGCTTATACTTTTGAGACACAAAAGCCAGAAAGATTGGCAGAGTATTTGTTTTCCTACCTTTCACCTCCCTCCCTTGAGATATACTACAAAACTGACTACTTTGGATGTATGAGGGGAGGTGGAAGGGGAAGAAACAGGAAATAAAAATTCATTTATAATTCATAATAATATGATAGCCATATTCTCCTTCTATTAAATCCTAGCATCTCAGCAATGAAAATGTACTTCTCATACAGATGCCTCCTGCTCAAGACAGTAACTCCTAGGAGTTGGATGCACAGGTAATCTTTTCTCTAGGCAAACCAAGGCACTGGGGGAATTTCTCAACTGGGTCACCTAGGGATAACTAATATCCTAGCAGGAGGCTCTCTTTCCTCCCAGTACAAGTCAGTGTCCCTTGAGTAAAAATAAACATTGCCTGCTTCAAAAGTGTGCAGCTATCTTTGGTTTAGTGATTGACTTAGAGATACCACACCTTTCAGATTGGATAATGAAATAGTTTTACTAAGGATCCTGGTCTCCTCTTCCTAGGCACAGTCTCTCTGCATGTGCCCCAGGCCACATATCAACGGAAACATTTAAAGCAAATGCCTTTTTCTTGGCAATGACTCTTTTAGGCTCTTGGAGAGCCTGAAAAAGAGTTAAACCCACATCACTTCTCTCGAACTTGCTAAATTTCTCCTAAATGCTCCACTAAGTCACCACATAGTCAGGATACAGAACCCGAGTCAGGGTTGCTAGACCAGCCCTTTCCATCTCCAGAAGAACAACAATTAGTTTAGAAATGTACAGTATAAAATACTTCTGGAAATCAGAAAATTCCACCTGCAAGGCTAACGGACAAGGCTGCTTGCCTTTCCTTCCTCTGTTCTTCCCTCCTACTGACCCCTCTGTATCTGTTCCAACATTCCATAATAGTCTTTCAAAAAAGTCTTTCTACAAATTATTCATGTAGTAGGAATGAGTCAGAGCCTTCCCACAAAAAAGTATAATAATAATAATAATAATAATAATAATAATAATAATAATAATAATATTTACTATGTGCTTTATGCAAATATATTAAATCCTACAGGATAAGTGCCATTATTACCACCATTTTTCAAAGCAGTAAACCAAGGCACAAAGAGGTTAAATAGCTTGCTCAGGCTAATAAAGTAAGTAAATGGCAGCATGAGATGTACACTCAGTTCATCTAGTTCCATACCCATGCTCTTAATCATTCTGTTGTAACTTTCTTTAATGCCAATGATACCATTTAACTTTACACTCCAAGCTCCCTATTCCGTGAGGCTTGGTAAAATAACTTACTCTTAATTCTTCTTGACATTCCTTTACCCCAGGATCATGCCACAGTTTTGGGCTATTGCACAATGCTATGGTCTGGTAGCAGAGATCCATTCAATCCTGGTTATCAGCTGACATAACTTAGCAGTCAGAGGCCCATTGCTTCTGCCCACAGTATTCCATTATGGTCTAGCAGGCCCTGTTGTAGTAAGACCCTGCCAGTGACTTAGGAATTTTTGTTAAAGCTGCCTAGAACAGCTCTAGTTCTCTCAGGTTTTCCTGTCTACCCAGGGATAGTGCCCGGAAGTTGGACACAGGTACCCTCTACCCAGGATCCATGGGTCTCCCTGATAGTATTATATCATACCCATCCTCAAGGGGCAAAAAGGGATAAAAATCTCTCTTAGGCAGGATAAAATCTTTCCTTCATATTTTCAGACCAAGACACAATGTCTTTGACCTTAATCCTATTCCCCTAAAGACTTGGGCTTTTGAAACACAAAAATAAAGACATTGGCAAGTGAAACCTGTTTTCAGTCTTGCTGCATCTTTTCCCCTGAGACAATAAAACCTAAGGTGGGTGAGACAGAGTGGGGGAGAGAGAGATACAGAAATTAAAAGCAATAACTAGAGAAGGCATAAAACAGCTGTTGCTGTTCTGTGCTAAAAGGATAGTTTATTTAAATAGTGCTTTCAGAATTGGTCATCCAACTAGAAGAAAGCAGATCCCTATCTTAAGCCATATACAAAAATAACTTCCAGTTGAATGACCATTTCCCTCTTCTCTCCATTGCTGACAAAAGTATAACTCACCACTACCTTCTTTGCAAGTAATCTGGCAGAATCTAATAAAATTAAGAATCTAGTGTTGATTCAGAATGGTTCGAGCTACTAGTGACAGGGAATCTGACTAACAATGGCTTAAATGAATAGAAGAAGTTTTATTTTTTGTTTTTTTATTTTTCCTCATATAACAAAATCTGGAAGGGCACAGATAGCATTGGGTCATTATGGATCTAGACTTTTTCTGTCTTTCTGTTCTGCCATTCTTGACATGTTGGTTTTTGTCCCTAAGCTTTTTACTTATGCTTATAGAATGGGCTGCTGAATCTAGATAACACAACTGCATTCAAAGGCAGCAAAGAGTGAGGGAATGGAGTGGCTAGGGAACCAAGAGGTGCTACTCTTTATTTTTCAAGGAAGCCATTTTTTCTAGACATCTCTCAGCAAACACTCACACATCTTTGCCACAACTGGATCGTGTGTCATATATAGACCAGGGAATAGGAATACCTTCTTTGAGATCAGGTTTCTCTGCTTAATACCTGAACAAAATTAGCATTATGTTAGGAAAGATGAGAGGAGAATGCTAGCTGAATAAACAACCAGTGTCTGCTACATCCTTTGACTGAGCTGTTTGGAGTTTATCTTACAGAAATGAAAGCACCAAGAAATCAAAAGTACCAAGAAATATGCATAATCATGCTCATAAATGACTTGAATCATTGTAATGGTTGAATCAATTTTGATAAATACACACTAAAGCATATTATGCAGCTATTGAAAATAATGCCATGTTTATATTTGCTTTATTATTTATATTTATTCCTGTTAATCTGAAGAAAATTGTGAAAGAGTCCACAGCATCGTTTTAGTCATATTTACCTCATTTGGAAGTGCATGTATTTAGGAGTGGTTAACACTTTTTGCCTCTGTAGCAAAAATTTTAACCTAGCTGAAATGGAAATGGCTTAATGATGTCTTTTATCATAATTTCTTGAGATAAAATTGCTTTTGACTTTCAGTTTTAAGCCATTAATGCCTTTTCAGGAATACATCCTTGTTTATGCCAAAGAATACTTTATGATTACCTTAGCAAACTATTTTTGTCAACAATGCTAGTTAGTGATATAGTTTAAAAAAGAGTATTGAACTAAGAATCAGGACACATGTTCAATGCTACTACAAATGCTGCTACTTGGAAAAAAGAAGCATACTATTATAGTCCCTACTTCTGGTAGACTTAAAATTCAGATGAAGACACAATTAGTAAAAAGGATAATAATAATTCGAGAATTGTCACAAAGTACTGAACAACTAATTGACATGTGTTGCTTATAATTATAAATGCTACAAGCAGTCAGGCATGCATTCATTTATTCTGCTGTGGCTCTCCTGCAACAAGCCAAGCAGGCACTCTTTTCAAGCTTTGGCAAATTTGTTATATCAACAGGCTCAGGGATTATTTTCCAAAGTCTGAGCATGTATGGCAGGTGAGGGTACACTTACATATGTTAGAGAGGTGTAAATTAGAGCAGGGGGTTACAAGCATGAACCTAAGTAATTTAATTGTAAATTCTTCACGTGGGCCATATGCACACACACAAGACTCCATTTGCAAGACACTCATAAGGTTCCATTTGCAAGCAATTAGGGATGTTCTTTATCTGTTGGTGACTTACCAGTTGCCTGCAGCATTCCAGCAAGCTCAGACCACAGGATATTTTATGGTTCTGCTAGCTTGGGTGGTCTTCACAGCTGTCTTCATGACTGCTGGGAAGCGGCAGGCAGGCCATTTTCCCTTACAATTCATTCATAGGTTTTAGTATATAAGCTAAGATGTCAAACCCTGATGGGTAGCTGTCTCTGCATTCCCTCCATTTCAAAATTGGCACCTGAAACTTATTTCTCATCCTTTTTCTGCTTTTGGTGACTGATCTTCTGGCTTGTTGACATCTATATAATCTTCATTGTGCAATGGGCCTGGGGTCCAGGCTTGTTCTATACCAGTCCTGAAATCTGTCTTGGGAGAGCTAAGTTTGTCCTTCCTGCTGCTATATTTCTATAATGCTGCTTACATAAATCTACATTTCATCAACCTCCTTACCAGTCTCTTTGCTTATGCTCCAGTACCACCAGTCCATCTCTCACATCAGCTCTCAGTGCTCTTTCTAATTTACACATCCAGCCAATTATTTACCTGCTTAAAACCTTTTAATGAGCTTCCAGTCACTATGTAATAACAGGAACCAGATTTACACTCTACCTAAAGCAACTTAAAAAACAAAATATATGAAAACAAAAGTTTTTCAAACTTCAAGCAATGCAAATAAGCGAACCCTGAGAGAAAGGAAACAAATGAGGTGAGTTCTAAAGTTACCCCATATGACCCCCACAGAGAGTTTCCAGGTCACAGTACAGGGAAAGAGGATTCAAATGGAGCTTGGTGTTCTAAATTGAGTAGATGGACCTGAGGAGTCAAGGATGCCATGATATCTAGAATTTGTAGAACAGAATACCTGAGAGGGGAAAGTTGCTTGGAGAGTAGAGAGCTATAAAGATAAAGAGCTCCAGGCCTGTAGAGGGTTCCCCAGAATATTCATCTGAGTACTGGTCAACACATGTGTGTTAAGAAATGATCCAAGACTGAGGTATCAATCACCTGAAAGGAACAGGGAGAAAGTTTGGGGACTCACAGAGAGCTGGGATTGTTCATGTTTCCATTGTCAGAGTACAGAAACCTTGAAACACATGAAGATCAGGAAAAATACTCAAAAGTATAATATCTCAGTCAGGCAAAATCAGCCCTAAAGACTACTCTGGTCCCAAGGCTCAAAGGGATAAAATTGTTTCTATATAACTTATCCGTGTCCTACAACAAATCTCAAAGTTATTTAAAGGAATAAAAATTAAAATCCTGAACCCAACATGGTAAAATGCACAATGTGGGGGCCAATAAAATATCATCATGCAAATACTATAGCAGAAAAATGCAACCAATAAGGAGAAAACTCTATCAATAGAAAAAATCCCAGGTAAGATTAATTAACAAGAGCATTAAAATAGCTATTGTAAATATATTCTATATGTTACAAGAAGGTAGAGAAAAGAATGATCATGTTAAGGAAAATAATAGAAGGTAATTTTAAAAGACAAATTAAACTTAGTAGAGATGAAAAATTCATTGTCTGAGATGGAAAATTAAGTGGATTGATTAACAGCAGATTAAACATTGCAAAAGAAAAAACATTAGTGAACTTGAAAGAAAACAACAGAAAATATCCAAAATTAAATACACGGAGAAAAATAGACTTAACAAAAATGAACAAAGCATTAGTGAACTGTGAGACAACTTCAAGGAGTCTTAATTAGCATGTAATTGAAGTCCCAGAAAGAGAGGATTTGTCAAAAATATTTTAAGAACTGTTGTCTGAAAGGTTTTTGGCTGTAAATTGGAATCAAAAAACCCCTGAAAAACAACAAAACTTCAGGCAGAAGAAACATGCAGAAAACTACACTAAAGCATAACATACCTAAAATGCTTAAAACCAATGAAAAGATAAAATCTTAAAGAAATCCTTGGGGCTAAAAGATATTTTATATGCAGAACGATAATGATAAGGATGATAACCAGCTTCTTTTTGAATACAATGTAACATTTAGGAAAAGAAACTCCCTTCACAAAATAACCTGTCTTACGCTGAAAGCATTCTACTTTCAAGAACTATGTTATCTCTCCTATGACCCTCAGCAATATTTGTTGGAAAATAATGAAGTTAAATTTAATACAATATATGCTTAACTTTAGGTGAGAACCCAGGACATAAGACCAAGTTAGACTGGCATGCCCTAGTGTCCTAGCAGAGAAGACAGGCATCCCAAGGACCCAGGTTTGAGACCCAAGGTAAACAACCAAGGTGAACAACTAAATAAATAAATAAATGCTTTTTCCTCCTTTCTCCCTCTCTCTACCTACCTGCTTGCCTTCATTCCTGACTGCACCTTTCCTTTAGCAAAAAGGACTAAGTTAAATCATGTCTAAGCACTTGGGTTTACAGTTTAGTTGTCCCTGCCCCTTAAAAAGGTTTGTAGTTTCTTTTATAATCTTCAACAAATTTTGAAAAACTTTAGCCATTAGTTCCAAATATTTTTGGTTTTAATGTTGGAAAGAAGATCTTGTTGATAATGATTTTCAAGGGATTGAACAGGAAATTTTCATGTTGACTTTCGAGTATATTTTCAGCTCTCTTGACAACTTGTTCAGCTACTTTTTCGTTTGATAACATTGTGTAAGTTGGTTCAGCAATAAGAGGCAGAGACAACAGAGTCCAATGGGCTCTAAACAAGACTTTATTGTCCCATGTGCAGGCCAGGAAAGCTACCTTCTCAGAAGAGGCAGAAAAGAGCAATCTGAGGGAAGCTGTGAGAGAGTGGTTTTTAAGGGGCCAGTCTCCTGCTAGCACAGCAGGGGCTAGGGGTGGAATCCTGACAAGGCCCTCTGGCTGAGTTGTTGATTTAATGGTAGGGAGTAAGTCGATGGGCTGGAATGTTAGGTGAGTGCAGAGAGGTGGGGATGGAGTCCTTGAGTTTGGTAAACAGGAGAGGGGTTGAACAGAATCTGGACTCACTTCAGACTGCAAAATGGTCTGTTTCTCATGCTTGGCTGGGAAGTGACAACTTTAATTTTTTTGTTTTCTTTTGTCTGCTGTATCATTTCTGTTTT
>RJWH01004524.1:0-103981 GCA_004363575.1 Solenodon paradoxus | reverse complement strand
TAGTAAAAATGTTAAAACATTTAGCCTGTGACACAGAAGTTCTTGTCCTAACTATTTGCCTATAAGAAATGAAAATACACATATAAAAGACTCCTCAAAAAGTGTTTATTGCAGTTTTTTCATAAGAATCTCAAACTAGAAATAATTCAACAAATTATCATACATTCATTAATACAATGAAACATGGCTCAGCAACAAAAACAAACCCCTATGCTTGCATGCATGGTGCACCACAGATATGATGCTAAATGAGAGGACGGACTCAAAAGCTGATAACTCACATGATTTCATGTCTGTGACATTTCGCAGTCTGTTAGATAAGTCATTCTGCCGTACACCTTAAAATTATACAGTGCTGTATAATTAAATAAAATTAAAAGAAATAAAATATATAAAGGTTTTTTTTTAAACATTTGACAATAAATAGACAATATTGTTTTGAGAATGAGACTATTTAACCAAACACAATGTGTGGTCCTTGATTTTCTCATTTCTAAATAAAAAGTTGTAGAAGATATTCTTAGGACAAGTGGGAAAAATTAAATAGGGGCAGAGCATTAGCTGTTACCATGGAATTTCCAATTTTAGGTGCCATAAGTATTATAGTTATATAGAACATCTTATTCTTAGTAGATAATTGCTGTTATGTTTAAGAGAGAAGTGTTATGTCTTCTTATGTGTGGGGGGGGGGAGGGAGAGACAGAAAGAGAAGAGAAAATGAACCAAATACGAGCAGTGTCAAATCTAGATGGAAGATATATTCATTATACTTTTGCCTTTGTTTTGTTTATTGAAATACTTTTAAAATGATAAGTTAGAAACAAAATGAAAATTAAAAAAAAAAAATTTAGGCCATATCTCTCTGCCTCCCGGAAATACTGTTAACATTAAATAATCTTAACCTTTTTTTCTATGGACAGACATTCCTTAAAAGAGGGGGTGGGGATCAAATGTACATGCCACTGGCTCATTTATTCATTCACGTAAGTTAAAAAATCTTTAAGTATGTCCTCCATTGGTAAGATTCAAAAATAAATATTAAAAGATGTCTTTTTTCATTGGATGTAACATGAGAATTCACTGTCTTATTATCAATTAGAAATTATAAAAATCATATAAGCAGATAGATTTTTAAAAAGTGAACTTTCAGTAACAGCATTATAACCTAGGGGTACCCTCATCATGAAATATCATTCAGTCAAAATAAAGTTGTTAGCATTTTTTATTTTCATTGTTCATTCCTTTAGCAAATATTTATTCAACACTGTTCAGTGTCAGGTGCTGTAGTTATAAAGATGTTTAAGACACCAACTGTTTGCCCCTCTGAAGCTCACTCCAGTGCAGGATCTTAAATATGTTAGGCCCCTGATGGAAGAAAGGGCAGACTGGAGAGTCCAGAAATGGGTCCTAATCTACTCATTGTGGGAACTTTGTGGCGACAGTGACTGTAAATTGAGGCTTTAGGATGAATAGCAGTTAGACTTATATAACACTGAACTGGAACTTGGGCTCTGGAGTTAAACTGCTTGCTTGTCTAAGACCCTGGACAAGTTACTTAATTATTACTTTGTGTCTCACGGATGATGTAAAATTTAAATAACAGACATAATGCACTTAGGTCCATGTCTGGCTCATAAGAGCCAAATATTGAGCACTTGTGAGTTCTGCTGTTTATTAAGAGCTAGGACGCACCCTTGTGACTCAAGCGGCTAAGGTGCAGACCGTGTAAAGCCGGGGACCCGGGTTTTTAACCGGCGGGGTAGTGAGGAAGGTGGGCAAAAAGCACAGGAAATTAAAATAAAAAGAGCTACAAGAAGCTAGGCTTCAACCTGGAGTCTCAGCAAGAAACACGGCAGAACCGTACCCGCCCTGGGACTCCTCCTCAAGCCTCCTTCTCTACCATCAGCTTTTTTGTTTTACTGAAACATGTCAAAGAGAAAAAAATGTGGATTTCCTTAAAAAGTTTATGCCTTTTGTTTCTCCCAATTTTTGCAGCACCACTTGAGCTATGGCCCTTGTCTGAGGGCTCCGGGTGAAATCTGGGGCGTGGGGGCGGGCGGGACACAGGGAAGGATCAGGAGGGAAACAGGGAAGGATGAGGAGGAACCCAGAGTGCGCCCAGCAGCTCCCCAGTCGGCGGGGAGGAGGCAGCCGGCGGCGCCCGCAGCCCCGCCCCACCGAGCGCGCCCGCCGGCACGCCCAGTTCTGATTGGTCCACTCTCCAGTTCGCCGGCACCACTGCACCCAATCAGCGTAGCGTTTGTTGAGCAGCGGCGGCGGCAACCGACGTACGCAAGGCGCTGGAGCATCCTGTGCGGAGAGCGCGAGGGCAGGCCATGAACTTGGGGTAAGCGGGGGCGGGAAAGGTGGTGGTCAGCCGGGAGGAGGGGAGGCTGTGTTCGCCTTGGAGTCCTCGGCGGAGAACGTTCCGTACCGGCGCCGCCCGTAGTCAGTGCCCGGCTGCCTCGGGGCAAGGGGCAAAGGGGCCGGGGACACCTTGACCGCCCCCGCAGCCTTCTCTAGTCCACTTAATAGCTCGCGCTGATGCTGTCGGTGACCCTCGTCTCTGCCCCTAGTTTGCTTTGGGCTGGAGAGGGAGGAGCGGAGAAAAGTGACGTGGGCAGGTAGAAAGCTTAGACGCTTACCCGGGAGATGTCCTGGCCCAGGCCCCTCGTTCCTTGAGACCTTGCCTTTGGAGTCTTTGCAGAGTGTCGGAGCGCCCAGATGAGTTTAACGCCTTCGGTGCAGAGAATCCAAGTGTTCCCGGGACCCTGCATGTATTAGGTTCTCAATAGGGAATGCTTAAGGCAAAAAGACTGTTGCATGGTTTTCATCACGGAGTAATTAAATATTTTAAGACCAAACTCAGGCTAATGCACATTGTTTAGCAAATGAATGTTATGTTCTAGAATCAGGGGTTACAAAAATAAAAGACAATTGACCCCTAGAGGAGTTCACAGTCTGTAGTGCTGAAAAAAGATCATTTGCGGTTTCATTGAAGGTCTTTTTTTTTTTTTTTTTTTTTGTAAACTTTCAGTTATGTAAACATGAACTGTTAGTAACCATGCAACGGGGAACCCTTTAAAACCCAGCCTTCCCAGTTGTTTCATCGTCAGGAAATCAGTTGAGGTAGTTTGATTTCCCCTACTTTGGCAACACGGAAAATTTTATGTTCTAGCCGGACCTTTCCCAGCCTCTAACTTGACTGACCCACCGGATTTAGTTTTGTCTCTTGTACAAAAAATGTCCCCTTTTATGTGTACTGGCATACACTTCTCCCCCTGCCCCCCAAACAAAACAAAACAAAACAAAAACCAATAAAAAGTGTGGATTACTATGAGAACTGCTATTTTTGGTTTTAGTAGAGTTTTTATGTAGGACCTTAACAGATGTCTATGTTCCTCTTGATTGTGTCTGCTGTTACTTTGTGCTCTTCTATTTGACATGAACAAAGTATGGCAGCTCAAGTTTATTACAGATTTATTGTGATAGTAACAAAAGTCATGCAGTATGAGTATGTTATTTGAAAAACTCAAATAAGAGTGGAACTCTGTGCTCAAGTTGTTAATAACCCAGGTGGCAATATAAACGTTCCTTTTCGAATAATTCTCTTGCACTCCGTAGAGTGTGTTGGTTATGAGATTATAGTGTTACAGCCTTAGGTGTTTATTTCGGAAGCCAAGAAGGTTAGATTGACTTCCCTTTTCAAAGTTGTTATATAGAGATGCCTGAGCTTACAGTGAACTATAACCATCTGGTTTGAAAGAACCTTTGGTTTTAAATGAAGCTAGCAAGTCATTTACAGGCCATTGTCCAGAACACAGGTGTTGATGTTAGAACATTACTCTTGTGATGACCCTGAAGATGACAGCCAGCAAAATCTAATGAAAACTGGTAGATGCCCTAGATTGTTACAGCCTGAATTTATAACAAGCTGGAACCACCCTCAGCCAGAGTCAACTGATCAGCAAATGCCCTATCTGCTACATCCTCATTCCCAAACCCCCTTTTTATTTTTTTAAAACCAAAGGTGCAGGCAGGCAGGAAGAGAGAGGAGGAGGAAGCATTTTGTTTTTTTAGCTCAGTTGGTTGTCCTCATGATCTCCCCCACTCCCCCAACCCAGGTCCTGGGGATGTACATGCACTGCTTCAGAACAGCTGACCCAACCACTGCTCCACAAGGACATGCCATCCCAAAACCCTTTAAAAGCTGTGTCTTAACCTCCAGGTTGGTGAGATAGATTTGAGTAACTCTGTCTCCTGTCTCCATGCCAGTTAACTTGAAATAAAACGTTTCTGAAAACCTAGTGCCATGGTGACTGACTTTACGCCATCGGGTATTGAACCCTTGTCTGGTAACAATTAAGCAAAAAATTATGTTTTGCTCTTTTAACTTGGCTGAGGAGTTTGGTAGCCACATTTCTTTTCACCCTGGGGAGTTTTCAATGATAGTATAACTGAATTTATTGATCGCCAGTAACAAAATGAAGTGTCAGGTTAAATTCTTTGTATCATTGAAAAGTTTCAGGAATTTTCTCTCAGTGGTATTTGGTTTCATTCTGATTTGAAAAATGTTTTTTAATGTTTTAATAGTTATAAGATTCCTGTGTAAATTCAAAAGAACAAGTACTTTCAAGGTGCAAATGAACATTTCTGGCTATTTAAAATGTTGTTTCTTAAAAAATGACAACTTTTGTTTATTTTACAGAGATGGTTTAAAGCTTGAAACTGAGCTATTGGATGGAAAAACCAAGCTGATATTGTCTCCATCTGGTATGCTGTGTTATTGGAAATTTAAAATATTAACTTATAAATTCCTGCATAAAATTGATAATAAACAGACTTCGCTTGTTACAGTAGTATTTAATATTTGAAAAGAGCTGTTTTCCCTAACTTCTTTTACTTTTAGCCAATTAAAGTTGGATTATCTCATGGCTTACCTCTGTCAGTATTTTTAAAATGTAATTCATAAGTTTGTGAATTTATTTATAAAATTTACTGTTCAAGTATATTTCTTATATATATAGCTTTTCATTATTGCATGTGGCAAATATACACATTGCCTGATGAATAAGTTAGCTGAAATTTATGTAGTTATATTCTTTGCATGTAAAGAACATATCGTTAGAGAAAATTATAAGATCAGTTGGTAAAATCACCTTTAGTATTAAAATAGGAATATGCTTTGGTACACTCATTCACATTGTTCTCTTTTTCCTTGATCTGCTTATAATTTTACCTTGGGAGATAAACAAAAATGAAATAGATACTTGAACTACAGTGTAAACATTAAAACAGGCACGAGTCTAAAGTTACTGTTTATGGTATCAATATTTCTATTTAGCATCTTAAAACAATGCTGACTGAAATTTTCTTTGTGACTGCCTTACTATGTTTTTGGTTGATAGTTTAGTAATTTTTTTTTTTCTTTTGTAGAGCATAAGTCAAAATTTTCTGTAAAGGTAAGCCAAAGCCTTTGGTATGATCTGTTTTCAAATGTAAAATGAAGTTTTCTCTGTAGTGGTTTGGAATCCCTGATAATATATTATAAGGGATTGGAATGATGGTGAGAAATTCTTTCCCTTTTAGACTGGTTCTTTCACAGACAAAATAATTTTTTCAGTTTAGAAAGCCTTACGAAACCTTTTTCTCTGAATCAGTGCTGTTCTGGAAAGTTTTCTGTAATGACAGGGATGTTCTAAAATCAGTTCTGTCCAATATGGTAATCAGCCACTAGTTATGTATAGTTATTGAACGCTTAGAGTGTGGCTAGTGTGACTAAGGAACTGAATTTTAATGTTTTTTCCCTTTTAATTAAATTTAATAGTTACTATACTGGATAATGTGGCTCCAGAACTCTTTAAAAATATTCAAACTTTAAAAAAAAACTTTTTTTCATACCGAAATTCTGTTTTTCCACACCAAAAGGATATATTTAATTCATAGATTCTTACATGTATTTAGCTTTCTCCTTTATGAGGTCATTTGTATTTAACTGATAATTTCCTTTTAAGTTATTTTTACCAGGAATCCATTGTATCTTTTCTACAAAATGTATTACCACTTTTTTTATAAAACAGTTTTTTGAGGTAACTTATTTACAGAATAATATAACCCCATATGTGTAGGGTCATCATTCCTCAAATACATGATAATACACTCTGCCTACCACCAGATTACCAAAAACCTTTCACCATTGTTCATTGGACCCCACCACCACTTGATTCCACCCACCACTCCTCCACCCCATTCCCCACTGGTAACCTCAGTTCTGTTGTTAATGTCCAAGGCTTGGTTTTTGTTGTATCTGTTCCTTTGCTTTGTTTCTTTAAATTCCCCACATGAGTGAGATCATCCAGTATTTGTCTTTCTACTTCAGACTTACTTCACTTAGCATAATCTCTAGTTCTATCCATGCTGTTGCAAATGACAGGATTTCATCTTTTTTTAGGGCTGTGTAGCTGTAATAAACATGGGGATGCATATATCTCTGCTAATTAGTGTTTTTGTGTCTTTTGGGTAAAATACCCAGAAATGGAATGACAGGATCTAATGGCAACCACTTTATACATTTTTTTATATCTCTACAGTAAACCTGTTTCTTTTTCTATTTTTGATGGACATTAGCAGAAATTTCTCCTCTCTTCTTCTATAACTTACTGTAACCACACCTTTTCCTTTATCTTTGCAGCATCTTAAAGACTATCCCTGTGTGTCTGTAAACACAGTCCAGTTTGGCTCACATGATCTTTCCCCTTCAGCTCTGAGCCCTTGGTGGTCTTACTGTTTCTTCCAGGTTTAATCAAGGCAGAGAAATTGCTTGAGTATCCAGCATATTAGTCACTTGATAAATGGATGGTAGTAAACAGCAATTCCACAAGCTACCTATAAATATACATATATACATATGTATGTGCTGTGTAGTTTTATGCCTTATGTTCCCTTAATCACAAAATACGGATTTTTTTTTTTTTTCCTGGCTCTTCCTGCAACTATTTTTTTGTCACTTTAACAAATAATAGTGTCCTTTTCAAGCATCTAGATAAAAAGCTGCGTGTAGTAGTTGATTCTGTATTCTTCTGAGCCTTTGTGTTCTTTCTCTTTCACATGCCCTTTCTTCTATTGATGTTCCTAATGGATTTTCTATATTCACAATTATGAAGCCTTATTTCTTTGTTTTTTAACCAGCTCCAAACATCTGAAGACCCCATTTCCTGATAGTAACATTACTAATTGGACTTTTGACCTTTATTTACAAAATTCTATCAGGGGTTTAGTAATATTTTATTCTAGGATTCTTTATTCCAGAGTACCTAATATGTTTCAGGTGATGTTGATTTTAAATTATTTACTATGTTAAACTAGATTGTTTAGTTTTATCTCTCTTGTTTTTGGGACTCCAAAATACTAGTGAATGGTAACTGAAGTGATGGGTATATTAATTCTTTTGATTATGGTGATTATTTCACAGTGTATACATAAATCATCAAGTTATATACACTATATAAACCACACACAATTTTAAATTGTCATTTGTAAGTCAGTAAAGCCAGGTAAAAAAACTGATGCAACCTAAGTCTCTCTTTTGTATTAACTTTATTTCAGGGAGCTTCTCTTCCCTTATTTATACAGGTTGCTGAGATTGTCTTTATTTGTTTCTTTGTTCTTCATAAAAGACAAACACCAAAATCAGTACTATTTATCTTACATTTTTTGCTTTAATCAATTTTTAATCTCCCCATTTACAACTATGTTAACTTCTATTTTCTGTAAGTTATCCATCAATTCTCTCTTCATAATGCTTTTCTTTTTTTCTGCTGGTATAAGCTCCTGAATGACACCATTACCTGCCTGTGATCCTGTTTTTCCCCTCTCTCACAGATTGAATTACTGTCCTTTCCATAGTGTACTCTTTAAATACAGCTGAACTCTCTCATCATGATCAGTTTTACCATGTGTGTTCAGAGTACTGAATTCCATCAAAATCTCACCTGCATTATTCTTTTACCGATAGTAATCAAAATGAAGCTAGTTACCAGCCTAACTTTGTAAGCTTATAGGATGAGAAATGAAAGAAATGTTAGTGATTCAGTGTTATGGGGAATTTACAAATTCTAAACTCTTAAAATTTTCTCACAGATTGGTTGAAATACAGTCATTTAATTTTTTTTTACCCCCAGCTCCAGATTTGGAACCTGGTTCTTACAGACTTTACATGGCCTGCGTCTCAGCCGCCTGAACCACAGGGGCACGCCTGAAATTTTTTTGTAGATGTTTCCTCATATGAGAATCAGTTATACACTGAGAAAATGTATGCAGTATTAGTACTCCATAACACATTTTCTTTCTTTCAAAGAGGAAGGAGCACGGGCAGGAAGGCAGGGAGAGAGAGAGAGGAGGAAGAAACATTTTATTTTAGTTCTCCTGTCCGCTGGGTCCTTGAACTGTATGTGGACTTACCCCAGGCTATGGCTTAACACTCGACGCACCAGGACATGCCACATTTTTTTTTTAATGTTACTTTTCTCTGTCTGTTTCTGGTCTTGGGATATTGACCTCATATAAAAATGTAATGTCGACCAATATTTAAATGCATTGGGCACTGTCTTTATTTTGGGGAGAATATTAGAGTTAAGACTAGGTAAAAAAGTAACATACTACATAAAAATGTTTATGATATGAAGTACCTATTGAGCTATTAAAAACTTCTTAAAATTTATCAAATCCAGGAAAACCTTAGGAAATGATTTGGGCTAGGTTGGTTTTCTTATTAAGTAGTCAGAACATAATTGAATATTTGGTAATTTATAATTTTTGCCGCCTTTATTTATTATGCATCTCTGGCATTAAACTACAAAAAGTCTTTAGCATTGAGCTGAATACTATTGACCTTGTGCCAGATCATACTCTTCCCTCCTTTTTTAACTAAATATTTTTAGAAGTTTTCTGCATATTATTTCTTGATTTAAGTACAAAATAATTCAAGTTAAAGCTCCAATCAAAAGGTTTCTGTTTCACAAAGATTTATTGCAGATGTAAAACTGCAGTATGTGTTTAGAGCTCCATTCTTGGCTTTATGTGTTCTGTGACTGAGAGGAAATAAGTAAAATCTAATTCCTGTTTCCTGGAAATGGGGTTTTCAGGTAAATAACTATAATACAACTGTATAAGTAGAATAAATAAGTGTGATAGTAGGGTTATAAAAAGGAGAAAACATTGAAGAGATCAGCTCTTTGTGGTTTGAGGAGACCAGAAAATGCTTCCTAAGTGAGATGACATTTTAATCAGAATTTATAAGATGAAGGTTTTATTTATAGACACAGTTAGGAAGTGTATTCTAAGTTTAGAGAAAATAGTGGGCAAAAGACAGAGAAAAAGCATAATTTGCACTTGGTAAATAGTGTGTAACGCCAAGGGAAATGTAGAATGTAAGCTTAAAGGGTTATAGTCATGGAAAGTTTAAATGTATATTCAATATTAATGTGTGCATCAAAGAATTTTTGAAAAGTGGTCTAGATATAATCTAATTTGTGTTGTAAGAAAGGACTTAGCATATTTTCATAACTATGAGACCAATTAAGGGCCAATTATAGTAGCCCTGGAGAGTCTGACGAAGCCCTGAAATTTGTGTGGTAGCTAGCGGAATGGAAGGAAGGGACAGAAATGAGAGATTTTTGAGACAATGCAGTGCATTTCTCAGCAGTTTGAAATAAGTTGATAAGAGATCTGAATGTTCAGTAGCTACTACTGACCAAAAATATGGCCAGTATGAGTCAAAGGGTGAGATTAGTAGGCGCTATAGAAGCTAGAAACTGAGGTGGTGTGACTCAGCTGTGTAAGCAGTCTGCTGATAATTTGCTTAATCCACTCAGTGATTTAAAAAAATTAGAATAAGTTTCCAATGTCTAAAATACAGGAAGATTTAATGTAAAAAACTTGGCATTCTTTGTTCTCTTGAATATTAGATTATGTAACATCTGGACTTAGATTCCTGTTTGGCAATGCAACCTGGCTCTGAGTGGTTTGCCTGCTTTAGATGGAAAAATGTTCTTCAGTTCATCCTAGTTCCCACCCAACCTAATTTACAGTTGAGATTTGAGTTCGTCACACTCTCATTTAGAAAATTATTTATATTGAAATAGCCATAGGGAAGGGAAGGTAAAGCATTTTAGATTTTGATCTTGGGGTTATCAAAAGCCTAAAGCCAGGGACAAAGAGGGGATTGGTGAGGTTAAGCGATAATAAACATTTAGACTGATACTATCAGTATCATCTGTAAAATGGAATTGGCTGATTGGTCAAGTTTGGCTGCTTTATGTAGTCTGTTGGTAGATGAGGGAAGTTTGGATATGGTAACCCCATTGAAATCTGTATGATGTCTGTCACACTTCTAGCAAGAATCTTATTTATCTTTAGATGTCCAGCACTTTTCCCATAGTGGTGAGCAAGCAAAAAGCAACTTTTAACAAATTGGTTGACTAGAATTTTTTTTTCTTAGTTGGATTTGCAGAAATGTACAACTGATTAAATGGTGAGAGATTTGAGAGACGCCGTAATCTAATAAAGTAGTAATGAAAACCTGAATTTAGTCTTTTTGTGTAAATAGAAAAAGATATTTGAGAGGAAAAAATGATCAATATTTGCCAGTAAGCTAAAAAAGATCATGAAGGAAGATAAAGAATTAAAGATGGTTCCATAATTACTAGTATGAGAGATTAGAACAACAATGTCACAAGTGGGATATTTTGGAAAGGGGAGTTATTTGGGATAGAGAAAGAATTCAGTCTTAAAAATGGTACTGTTAAGAATAAGTCATTCAGTAAAAATTTACTGGACATCCCTGTTCTGTTGTACTCACTGTTCCAGGCACTGGGGTTATATAGCAATGGACAATATAGACAGAAATCTCTGCCCTGTAGAACTTAGTTTGGGAAGAGGTGGAATGGGTTGGCACTAAGCAAAGTAAATACAGACTATTACAAGTGCTATGAAGGAAAATAAAGGAGAGGTGCACCCTGTGACTCAGGTGGCTAAGGCAGCTAAGGTGCAGACCAGGTAAAGAAATGCCAAGCACCTGGGGTTCAGGTGGTAATAAATACATGAATGAATGCATGACAAATGAAGAAAAAGACAAGAGGCACAGTCACTTCAGGGGCACAGCAGCCTTGGGAAAAGAGTGCTAGGGAAGTGAGCGCAAGTAGAGCAGCAAAGCTGCAATTTTAAGTAGGGTGGTCAGAGAAGTCCTCACTGAACCCATAATATTGGAGCAAAGGTTTGAAGGAGGTCATTGAATGAGAATCTAAAGGGAGAATCTGCAGAATATAGAATCTGAAGGGAGAATTTCCAGGATTGGGTAGGACACGGGTTCTTGTTGAATTCAAGAAACAACCAAGAAGCCAGTGTGTCTGGAGTCTGATAGGAAATCAGAAATCAGAGCTGAGATCAGAGTGAGAATGGACACAATGGAGGGGGACATGTGCGGATCATTAGGTCCTTTTTGGTCTTAGTGAAAAGTTCAGCTTTTCTTCCAAATAAGGGTGGACACTTTTGAAGAGGGTGAAATGATCTAACATAATCACCACGGCTGCTGTGTTGAGAATAGACTGGAGAACAAGAGTCAAAGCAGAAAAAGTAGAGCGTTTAAATCAAGAGCTAGTAATGTTCAAAATGGGGTGACAAGAGTGATGCTTAGGAGTGGTCAGATACAGGGTATATTTTGAAGATGGAACAAAACAAGGTTAGGTGACAAATATGGCATGTAAGAGAGGAGTCAAGGGTCATTCCAAAGGTTTGGCATGAGTAACAGATGCCAAAAACTAAGGGAAGGGAGTTATTTAGGCACAAGGGGGGAGATTAGGAGTTCAGTGCTGGATTTACTGCATTGAAATGTCTACTAGAAACCCAGTAGAAGTATGGAAAGGCAGAAATGGATTTTGAAGTTAGTGGAGAGGTGGTGTTGGAGACACAAACTTGAGAGTCAGCAGCATATTGATAATATTTAGAGCGACAAGAGTTAATGAAATTACCAAGTAAATGAGAAGAGATCCTGGAACTGAGTCCTGGGCACGCCAACTTTAAAAGTCTGAGAGAAGAGGAGCCAGGAAAGATTTAGGACTAGCTGAAAGAACCAGTCCTGGCACTGAAGTAGATGAAGTGTTTTAAAATGGAAGGTGTAGTCAACTATCAGATACTGCTAGATGGTCTAGTAAAATGAGGACTTGAGAATCAGTAATTGAATTTAGCAACATAGAAGTTATGAGTGATGATTAATAGCAGTTTTGGAGAAGTAGGGTAGGTGAAAGTTTGTTTGAAATGGAATTTCAAGAGGTGAGAGGAGAAATTGGGATGAATATATTTTTTAATATGGTAAAAATGACAGGATCCTACAGGAAAGAAAAAGTTGGTTCAGGAGAAATCAAAGAATTGCCAGAGCAAGTTCCTTGAAAAATAGGTTATGAGACTGTGTTTTAGTAACTGAAGGATAAGCTCTTAGTACGAATACAGACTTGGTGAAAGCCTGAAGGTTTTTCCTGAATGCTTCTCTAAAAATTTCAGTGAAATTATCGATGAAGCTTTCAGGTGAAGATTTGCAAAGGCTATGTTTCTTGCGGATATATTACCTAACTAAATAGCAAAATGGAAAAAAAAATTAAGAGCCTGTTTATTATAAATTATATAAATAAAGATAATTGTTAATTTTTCGTGGACTGTTTTAAATAATAAGTTTCTGGTGTTTTAACAGATGGGAAATAAGGCCAAGGTTGCAAAATGTCCTTTAAGAACTAAACAAAATGGACACATTCTAAAATCAACACAGAATACTTGCATCAGGAGCGAAACACTTTTGCAAAAGAAGAGAATTGGTTCAGAAACTTCACTGGCAAAAAGTGAAAAAGATAGTATGACTTTTTCACCCACTAAGGATTTATACAAGCAGTGTGCTGATAAAGACTGTCTTCATATCAAGAGACAGAGTTCACCTGCAACCCCTAATATGCAGAAGATTAGAAATACTGTAAAGACAGCTGCAGGGGCTAAACAGAAGTCTTGTGAAAAGCACACCAGAGCTGATAACATGAAGAGCAGTGTGGTGTGTCTAACACAGGACCAACTACAGCAGATTTTGATGACCGTAAATCAAGGAAATAGATTGATTTCCCTGACAGAGAATGGAAAGAAGGAAGAAACAAGTAAGATTTTTCTGTAGTTTTAGTTAATACTAATTATACCAATATGTGTTTTAAAATTTCAGATGCAGTGGATTTTTATATAACTGCCTTTTAAAATTCTAATTTGACATGTAACAATCTTTTAAAATATTCTTTGAGAACATTCTCGTGCTAAATTACTTTTATAGTTATAATGTGCTATATTTTAAGGTGACTACTCAAATTTTTTTAAAGAGGAAGGAAGAGAAAGGAGGAAGAAGCATTTTGAGGAAGAGGAGGAGGAAGCACTTGTATTTATTTTGGTTATTACCTCTGGGTTGACTCTCGATCCCAGGTCCTTGGGCTTGTCCATGGTTCACACCCTCACTGCAGGCTTAGTGCCTGAGCCACCAGTGCTTGCACATATTTTAATATGTTCTTAAGAAACCCCATTTTTGTGGACTGTGAGAAAAGATGTTAGTCCAAAAATCTACTCTATTTTGTTGAAGGCTTTACTTTAAAATTATTATATAAAAACTTTAAAAAAAATCACTAGTTTTTCTAGTGAAAATTGAAGGAACCTTATTATTTTGAAGAATTAGATTGTTACAGAAACCAGTTATCTGGCCCCCTGTATTTTTTCTCTTCCTGACTCTATCCATGCTGAGGTTTGGTGGCACAATCTTTATAACCTGTGTAAAACACCTCTTTGGGAGGAGGAATAGAGCTACACATCTGCTTTACTCGTCAGGCATTGATGATGTTTTTAAGTCCCCTAGTTTCAGCTTTGAGCTAAGGAATAGTGAGTATATGTAGAAATTGCATACCTCTTTTTTAGACAACAATATAATTAAATTAAAAATCACCAGCGAAAGGTCCCACAATTAGTTTGAGATCCAGGTAGCATCTCTGTGCTTCTAAGACACGTGAGATGGAGTCATTTACTTTCTCTTGCTTGAGATTATTCTGTGTAACTTGAGAGAGCTGGATTTTATCTTTAAGACTAGAATTCTAGCCCAGAGAGCAATAACAATTTATATCAACAAAGTTCAAAGCAGAACTTGCCTGATCATATAATGATCTACCTATTAAATGTTTTCTCCTCAGTGGGAGAACTTGCACATAAAAGTTACTAGAACATTTTTTTTTTTTAATCAAGGAAAGGCACAGGCAGAATGAGTTTTATTTCCATTTAGTTATTTACACTGGTTGTTTTCCTCCGAACCTAGGACTAAACCCAGGGGTATGCGGCTTGCGACTTTCAGAGGCGATTGACCCATTCACTGCTCTGCTAGGGCCCACCTAGAACAATTTTGAGCCAAGCTTATGAGTCCTGTGTAAAACACTTGGAAGAGATAATAGTTGGAGGAAAGTTTTCCTCTGATTTCACAGCTAAGAAATATGGGCAAGGTCATGCAGTTTTCATAAAGTTGTTTGCATTCATTGTCTTTTAAGTCATGAGTTTCATTATCATTTATGTTATTTGTAAAATTGTTAACAAGATGGTTATTTTTTGTTGTTGCTGTTTGTTTTGAAGCAAAAATAATATAGCTATGACTGTGTCTCAGAGCCATTCAACCTCTGGTACTCATGTTCCTTTTTGGATAAAAAGGGAGTCATAGTACCCACCTCAAAGAGTATTGTGAGAGATAATTTATTAGGTAATAAATAACAATGATTTTTAAACTGTATAACAGTATGCTAAGATGAGGTATTATATAATGTTTGAACTTAGAGTTGGTTTTAAAATGTATTTTACCTCTTAGGTCAGTATAGTCTACATTTAAACAGTATTCCTAGTCAACCAAAGGAGGAGAACATCATGGGACTACTACAAAAAACTGAGGCTGTTTCATCTGTCCAGGACGAAAATAAATCTGTTTTAAATAAAAATCAAGAGATATCTAAGCAATATGAGCAGAAAATTGTCATGTATGTAACTCGTATCTATTATTGTGGGGTCATCTTGGAAATGTGATTTTCTTTGACTTGTATGTGAAGAATTTACTTTGAAGATTAAGAGCTATTTTATTTTTTAAGAGGAATGAAGTCAGGCAGGCAGCAGGCAGGAAGGAAGCAAGAGGAAGGAGTCTTTTATTTAGTTTATTTTGGTTGTTCCCCCTGACCCTGGGGTGCCAGTCCAGTCCTTGTGCTGTGTGGGGACTGCACACCAGGCCCAGCCTTAACCCCTGAACCACTAGGATGTCCTGTTTGCAAGTTTATTGCTTAATATTTATGGGATAAGTTGTAGAGAAATGCAAAAATGACTGCTTTTTTGTGTTTAATCTTAGAGAGAATGTATGGAAACCTGCTGACATATTCAGTACTCTAGGGGAAAGAGAACTTGATAAAACTTCATTGAATGCAAAAAAAGCCCAGTGGAGGAAAGAGCTTGGTGGGTAATTATTGTAACATTTATTATAGTTTTATTGGCTTGAGAAATATAAAATGAAGCATATCTTTCAGTGTATTATCAAGAATTTTCTTCTATAACTTTTGCCGCAAAGAGTAGTTCTTGGGTGTTCTCCGAAAGCCAGAAGTAAGCATTAATGTCATCCGTGTCATTTTGGAGCCCATTAGTTCAAGGATTCCTAAACTTCTCATTTACCGAGAATCCATTTTCATGTTTTTCAGTTACAGAAATCCTATAGTTTTAAAGATGCCTTTATTTAAAAATAATTTATTCAGTTTTTTAAATGAAAAACATCTAATCAAGAATAATGAGTATGAGAGCAATTACTCTATTTTATACAAAACAAACGTACTACCTTTGTCAGTTTTGGCCCTTATAATAGAAAAATTTATAATTTTTGCTAAGGTCTTAAAATATTGATAACAAAGAAACTCTCATTATTTCTTGATCTGACTTAGGGTCCAGAATTAGAATTTGGAAAATACATGAATTAACAGTCGGGCTTCTTAGGAATCGCTGTACTAAAAGCATGAAGATGGAAGTCCTGCAAAGCAGTCATAACCCTGCTGGGACAGGTGATCTAGAAAAATAGACAAGCAGCAGAAGTAAGGAATAAGTTGATATTGGAAGTCAGGATTAACAGAAGAAGTAAGAACTTAAATGTATGGTAACAGTATCAGAAGGTCTGGAGATCAGATATGTGTTTATAGAAAACATTTAGCTTTAAATATTTTCAAGGCAAGGTTAGCTTATCAAAATAACAATAACAACCTTCTGAAGTCAGAACTACTGGAAATGACTGAAGTGTTTTATGCTTTAATTACATCATACGTTTTATTTTTTGTTTAAGGAAAGCATAGGCAGAAATAAAGGTGACCAGAGGCAGACAGGCAGGAAGAGAAACAAGGAAGAAGCATTTTATTTCTTTTATGTAGTTGTTCATCTTGATTGTCCTGTCATCCCCGCCCCACCTGGGAAATCAACCCCGGACCTTGGGATATTTGTGGCCTGCACCCAGCCTCTATTCCACCGGTGCACACTTTTAATTGCTACCTTAAAAAGCAGTTGCATGATACTGTTAGAAAAACATTTCTCTTTATTGAAATCATGCTTCAATATATATCCATAGCTTTCTTGGAATCTGAATTTGTGTGTCTGAATTTTTTTAAGAACTTTTCTTTATTTGGGGCCTACTGTTTGTTTATATTGGTCTGTTAGACATAGGGTTTATGTTTGTAACTTTTCAAAGGTTATAAATAATGTTAGCATTAAGTATTTCCTTTTTGCTGAATCCTGTCCTGAGGTAGGTACTATTAGTCTCATTTTACAGAAGAAACTGAAGTTAGAGAGAAGGAGTTTGCTCACAGTCACATCATGACTGAGGTGGTGCGAACTTGGATTTCATCCCAGGGTTCTCTGACTCTAGAGCACTAGCTTTAAAAAAAAAAAAAAAAAAAATTTGAAGGGTGGAAGAAGTGTTTTTTATTTATTTATTATATTTTGGTCTGTGTCACAAACATCCACATTCCATCCTTGGCCTTACCATACCCCCGAGCCTTCTCAACCACAAAAATCACACCCAGGTTCTAGTTTTTAAATCTCTTAGTAATGCTAAATGAACATTAGAGGAGAGTAGACCCTGTTGTTTAATAAAATTATTCCTTATTGATAATTATAGTAAACATTTTCACAGAGTTGTGTCATACTTAAATTGGTTGTAATTGAATGTTTTCTTTTGCTCCATATTCCTTAAAAGTCTTCTGTCTTGGGAGTTAAATCACCTAAAAAATACTTCTGATTAGATTTGTATTGGAATCTACACTCTTTAAGGTCATGATTTGTTTTCGTGGTTTTATTTTACAGTTTTTGTACATTTTTTTAAAAAAGGACATTATTTGTAGATGAACAGGTTGCTTTAAAGAAGAAAGAAAAAGAAGCTTCTGAAAAATGGGATCATCCTTGGAAAAAGTCTGAAAATAATAAAATAGTATGGGAAGAACTTCAAATCCTTGACCAATGTAAGGTAAGAGTATCCAATTCAAGCATTTGTAGCCTCTTAATTGCATTTTTTAATGCTGTCAAGTTCATATCATAAAGCTTATTTTTGAAGCCTCTTTGCTTTTTAAAATATTTGCTTTTCATTTGGCTTTTTAAAACAGTCATTGATCTCAGTCTGTCTGCATTCAGTAGATTGTCTTACTGAGTTTGTAGGTGTAGAGGCCATGGGCACGTCCTTTAGGCTTCTGTATAAGAGCTCGGTGATTTTTTAAATGAGCATAAAACTCTGCTGCTGCTATTTCCACTACAGGGTTTTAAAATCAAATGTAAATGACTGCTTCTCAAACAGAAGTGTGTACCAGATGTCTGTCAGGTAGTGGGGATCTTTAAATTTCATTATTTGGGGTTCACCCTGCTGTCCCAGGCATCTGAGATGCTGGCATGTGGACCACATAAAACCAAGGACCCAGGTTTGAGACCTGAGAACCAGGATGATGAACCAAAAATGAAACAAGCCAATAAAAATGTAAATAATGCTTCTTCTCTTCTCCTGCTTGCCTCCCTTTCTTTCTAAACATTGTGTGTGTGTTTAATATTAGACAAAGTGCCATTGTTTCTCTGTCTCTAGACCTCAGCTAGCTCCTCTAG
Organism: Solenodon paradoxus; assembly: GCA_004363575.1. Lineage (NCBI taxonomy): Eukaryota > Metazoa > Chordata > Mammalia > Eulipotyphla > Solenodontidae > Solenodon > Solenodon paradoxus. Next base: position 85,774 of record RJWH01004524.1, on the reverse strand, counting down.
CATTCTGCCACAGTCTCTCAGTCAAGTGACAGTGATCCAGGCTGATGGGCATTCATTGCCTAGAGCTAATCAGATCTTAGGGGTAAGTCCTTACTGTTAGTACTTTTAATATAAATACTCTTCTTTTTAATTACCAGTTAATTTTTGCTGAATGCATTATATTCCTTAAATGTCTAAATAGTAACCATTTCTTTTTTTTTTTTGCATATATAATCTCTTTTTGTAGTGAATACATTTGCATTTTAGCAAATGTAGTCTGAAAATATTGTAATAACTTAAAGGTATTATTTTAGTGGTAGAATTTTTCAGCAATGGTAGATTTCTTACGGAACTCTCTCCCAAGTTAGGGTGTTTGCATGACTTTGTTCTGCTCCCTGTAAGGTTGGCTTACCTAGATCAAATAGCTTTGTAGTCTGTTAAAATTTTATATTAACAAAAGTGAAATCAGAATTGTGTTTTTCTAGACTCCTAAAGACATATTGGCTGACTTTTTTTTTAAAGGAAAGGTGCAGGCAGAAATGCAGATTAGCTAGGCAGGCAAGAAGAGAGAGGAGGAAGAAGCATATTTTATTTAGTTCATCTTGGTTGTTTCCTGGCCCTGGGTCTTGAACCTGGTTCCTTGGGATGTATGTGGACTGTCTCTGGTGGCCTTACCTGCCTAGGCAGCCAGGGTGTGCCAAGAGAGGAGAAATTTACTTACAGGTTACTAAGGCCAATTTTGTTAAGCCGTGAGGAAATATGTATATATAAAGTGTTTGTAACAGTAGTTGACATATAACAAGTGCTTAAAGAAAGTTTGTTCTAGCTGTTCAGTAGTGTTCCCCTTACCCGAGGCTTCCCATTCTGTAGTTTCTATTACCGGTGGTCCAGAAATACTACGTACTAGAAGATATTTTGAAAGAGAGAGAAGCCACATTCACCTGATTCTTATTACAGTGTACTGTTATAGTTTCCATTTTATTGTTGTTCATCTCTTCCTGTGCCTATTTTATTGGAAATTCAGGCAGGCACACTGTCCGCCAGAGCTGCAGCACAGTTGCACCACCCCGTCAGCGTGCCCCATCAGGGTTGTGATTTCTTCATGTTCTCACAATGCTTGCTTTCTAATTTTTGATAATAGTCATTCTAATCATTTTTATTTTTATTCCCCTAGTGATGAATGATGTTGACCTTTATTTCATGTGCTAGTTGGCCCTCTATATCTTCTTGGAGAAATATCTGCTCAAAACTTTGCTCACTATTTAATTGGATTATTTATTTTTTATTGTTGATTTTAGGAGTTCTTTTCATATTCTGGATGTTAATTATCAGATCTGATTTACAAATATTTTCTCCTACTATGTGGGTTGCCTTTTCACTTGCTTGATAGTATGATTTGATGCACAAAAGGCTTTTAATTTTGAAGTTCATTTTATCTTTTCCTTCATTGCTTCTGCTTTTGGTGCCATATCCAAGAAGTCATTGTGAAATCTGGTGTCATAGATCTTTTCCCTTATGCTTTCTTCTAAGAGCTTTATGGTTTTAACTCTTATGTGTAAGTCTCTTATCCATTTGAATTAATTTTTGTATATTGTTTAAGGGTCCATCTTCATTCTTTTGCTTATGGATATCCAGTTTTCTCAGCACCATTTTTTGAAAAGATTGCCATTTCCCCCTGGTGTTAGTAGCATCCTTGTCAAAATCATTTGACTTTATGTGAAGGTTTATTTCTGTACTCTATTCTGTTCCATTATTCTGTATGTCTGTCTTTGTTACTGGCTCACTGCTTTGATTACTGTAGCTTTGTAAGTTTTGAAATCAGAAAATTTGAGTCCTCTAATTTTGTTCTTTTCTGTTTTAACTATTCAGGGTCCCGTAAAATTCATTTGAATTTTAGGATGGGTGTTTATTCTATTTCTGCAAAAAGCATTGAGACTTTCATAGGAGTTGCGCTGAATCTTTAGATCGATTTAGGTAATCTTGAAAATACAAAGTCTTCTAATCCATGAGGGCAGAATATCTTTCCATGTATTTGTATCATCCTTTAGTAATGCTTTGTACTTTGTTTTCTTTTTAAGAGGGAAGAAGAGGAAGCACTTTTATTTATTGGTTTTTTTACTTTGATGATGATCTTCCCCAGCCTCTGGTTGCGAACCTGAGTTTTTCCACCGTCCACACCCAAGCTGCTGCCTGAGCGTCAGGGCACATTTGACGGGTTTTTTGTCTACTTTTTCATAAATATTTTATTCTCTTTGATGTTGTTATATATGGAATTATTTTGTTAGCTTCCTTTTTCTATATTTTGTTCATTGTTAGTAAGTAGAAATGCGATTGATTTTTCTCTGTTGGTTTTGTATCCTGTAACTTTGCTGAATTTGTTTATTCTCTTTTGTGTGGAATTTTGAAGGTGGTAGTCTTTGCAGCACAGAGATGTGACATCCTCTGTCTCTGTTGTTAGTCAGTAACGATCGCATCAGTGTCCAAGACATTCATGTGAGTAATCATAGCTTCATCTTGTATTATGTATCTTTTCTTTTTTTGACTTTTCAATTTAAGATTTTCAAAAATATATTATGCTTTATTTCTGACATGTAAAATGATATAAAGGATAGTACAAAACATGCTACCATTCATGTCCTGGACCAGGAGGAGCCCATGATAACACAGTTCAGAGTTCAGTGAGACTTTCTGTGGGTTCTATATCATTGACAGCACAATTTAAAAAAAAAATAAATAAAAGGTTGCAACCCAACAGAATGGAAATGGAATATATAAGCACCTTATGTCTGTTGTCAGATTATGTTAGAATATAAGGAATAATGTTTGGATTATGAAACTTTTTATAGCAGAACTGGGAAATGAGTAATTTGAAACCTAATCCACTTCATTGGTGGTCTTCAAAAGAAACATACTACACTTGATCAAAATGAACCAGTCTTTCTTTGGAAACAGTCTTCTTCAAAACTGCGAGGGTCTCTACCTTACCAGAAAGATTCAGTAGGAAATAGAATGGTTTAATACCTTGTTAGCATTAAAGAACTATACTAGGCAAATCATATACATGTGCATCCAGTTTTAGAATAAGAGACCAAGTTTACTAACACCTGAGCAGACGGAAGACAGCACTGAGACTAACTTGTGCATTCTAACTACCTGTAATACTAAACTTAGATAAATCTCTTTGTTCAAGATGGGGTAATTGGGGGGAAAGGGAGACTATGAAAATACTCGCTAAGTAGTTAGAGGAAACCTCATAAGAAACACCTTGTTTTGAGAAGGTTTGTTTTTATTCCTTTCTTATTTCACAAAAGGCTTGAAAAGGTCAAGAAATACAGTAACAGGAAAGAAAAAAGTTTTGGTAATGAAATACATTGAAATCATAGTGAAAAAGAGGAAGAAATCATTGTGGGGACACTCCTCCAATATAGGAAGAATTTTAAAAAGATGAAAAGTTTGACATAGGTGATATTATAAATAGCTTGTAAAGACAGAACTGTGAATGATAGGCTTTCTAAAGAAGAAAACAGAGAAATAGATGGAAAGTACTATATGATAGGTATCAGAAAAAAAGTTTCTATATCATAAACGAAATTGACCTAAAAGAATATAAAAAGAGGCTGATTTAAAGATATATGCTAGTATGTGATAAATTTTCAAGAACAAGCAGACTTTTCAAGCATAAACATAATGCAGCGACAAAGACCAAAAATCAAACTGACCTTAGACTTTCCTTTATAGATTATTAATAGAGAGCAGTATTTTTAAAAGTTTAATAGAGAAAAAACTGACAAACTTTAATGCCTAAACACGTTCATATATAAGGAAAATATACAATATTCCTTCAAAAGGAACAGGCAGCTGACATGAAGTCTCTAAGACACTAAACAGAAAGTGAGTTGCAGAGGAATATATGTAACTATATCTTGGTTGAGAGGGGAAAAAAAACAGACTTAGAAAACATGAATATATATAAATGAAAAGCAAACAGATTATTGGTATTGATTGACTCTGAGGGAAAGTAGTGGAAGCGAAGGGGAACTTTTTCCAGTTTTATTATTATAGTACTTTTGTTAGAACATTCTACAAAGTATATGTTGTGTGATCTCACTGTAAAGGCAGAGGTAATTATGAGTTTGAAAATTAAAGTTTTATGGATATAGAAAACAATAGTGACCAGTAGCATAATTATAAACAATATCAACGTAACCTGTACAACAGAATACAAAATAAATAGTAATAGCAAGAAACAAAAAAAATTACTCTGAAAAGTCAGAAATCTTTTGTTAAAAAGCAAAACTGTGAAAACCTCGAAGACTTGCTGCTTAAGAAACTACTTGAAATAAAATTACACATTATTAAAAATAGATTATGTAAGACAATCAAATTTTTTTTATTTATTGAAAGTACTGCTTGACAGCATTATACGTGTGTTTAAGGTCCACACCAACAGTGTGTGTATATGATACATTCGGTACATCACCAAGAGTTCAGTTCTATTCTTTGCCATAGAACTGACCTCTTTTACCCAACTGGCGCTCCTGCCTCCTTACCTCCTGGTAACCACTAATTTAATCCTATAGACTGAAAGTCTATTTTGATTTGGTTCGTTTGTTTGGTTTCTCTGTATACTACACGAGTTCAATCATGTGATTTTACTTTCTCCTTCTGACTTAACCTACACTAAGCATACGTAATTCCCTCTAAGTTCACCCATTTTGTTTCTAATGACAGTATTTCAGGTTTTTTTTTAAACCCCCAACCCTGGGTCTCAAAACTGGATCCTTGGGTTTTGCATGGTTTTGCAACTTAGCTGCCTCAGCCAGAGTGTACTACCTTTCTAAAAACAGCTGTGTGATATTCCATTATGTATATATCTACTCATCTTTTAGTGGGCTGGCGCTTAGGTTGCTTTGAATAATGGACATTCTTACAGATGTAAGATAATATCTTACTGCTTTCCGTATGCCTCTATTAATTAAAAGCACCTTTATCTCCAACTCATTCTGACAGTGCACATTTTTACTCTCCTTCCCTCCATGTTTTATGTTTTAGTGTCTTGCTTCTAAGTGTTCAGTCATTTTATAGCAGTTCCTTTAGTATTTCTTGCAGGACTGGCTTAGTCGTGATAAATTCATGTAATGTATGTTTTTCTGGAAAGCTCTTTATTGCTCCTTCAATTCCAAGTGCTAACTTAGGGTAGAGTATTCTTGGTAGGAAGTCCTTTTGTTTTGATATTTTTACTGTATCATACCATTCCCTTCCAATCAATGCAGTTTCTGCTGAGAAATCGGCAGACAGTCTTATGGGGATTCCCTTGTATGTAACTAAATTTTTCTCTTGCTGCTTTAAAAATTCTCTGTCTTGAATTTTTGTCGTTTTAACTACAGTGTGTCTGGGTGTGTGTCTGTTTGGTTTATTTGATTTGGAGCTTTGAGCTTCCTACATCTGGATGTCTGTTTCCTCCCCCAGATTAGGGAAATTCTCAGCTGATATTTCTTCTGTTAAAGTTTCTGTCTCTTCTCCTTCTGGAACTGCATGATGCTAATGTTCTTGATGTTATCCCATATGTATCTTCTGTTACCTTCATTTCTTTTAATGCTTGTTTCTTTTTGCTGCTCTGCTTGGGTGTTCGCGCGGCTGCCCTATCTTCTAGCTCACTCATTTCATTGTAAGCTTCTCCTGTCTACTAGCGAGCCCTCCCTCTATTGTGCCTTTTAGTTCCACTATTGCCTTCTTTAGTTTTGTAAGTTTGGAGCTTTTTCATATTTTCTGTCTTTATTGGAGATTTTATTTTGTTCATTGTTTTCCTGATTTCAGTGAGAATCATCAAAACTTGCTTTGAAGTATTTTTCACAGTTTAATTCTGTCGCATTAGGGTTTTTCCCTGAGGTTTTGTTTTGATATTATCATTTGTGATAAATTTTTCTGTTTTTTTGTTTTTTTTTCTCTTTGGGTAACCTATGTTGTTGTCTATGGACTGTGTTAAAAGGCTTTCTTTCCTTGTGTTGGTGTAAAACTCGTGTTAGGATTTCAGGTTGCAGAGTATAGATGTGGGGCAGGAGCTCCAGCTGCCAGAGCCTGGGGGCTTAAGGCTGTAGGCAAGCAGGTGGGTCAGCAACAGCACCAGGCAGGGGAGGGGCAGCTCTTTCTTGCACAGTTACAGTCTCTTGTGATTCTCTCTGAGAGAGCTGCCATGGCAGAGCTAGAAGCTTCACTAATGGATCTTTGCAGGGAAACACTCAGTTGTGTATGCCAGGGTTGCAAGTTCTGGCTGCCTGATACATTGATAACTACCCTGATAGCTGTGAGAACTGTAACCAGGAGAACAAACTGTCCCATAGCAGAGGGTTGGGGATTTTGACCTATGACCCTATTCCAGTATGCCATCTCCCAGTGCCAACTCTACTCCAGTAGGATCTTAACCAGACCAACATTACACAGACAAGAGAGTCGAGGAGGACAGCCAGCAGCATCTCTGTTCTCTGGAAGGTATCTTTATTTCTGTCACTGAGGTTTTTCTGATAAATGGAAATTCTTCAGTTAGGTCTGTTATCACTTCATCTTTTGCTCCCCAGAGTCCTATTCTCTAAAGGGAAGCCTTCTGTTTCCCACACCAGCATTTACATGCTCTCCTCTAGGTTGCAATTCCTGGATGCTGGAACACCCAATGTAGAGAAACCCTTCAGTCCCTGGAGAGAGGCTCAGTGTCACTGGTATCCCTGACCATCCTGATGAGACCTTGTACTCTCTTCCTACCCTTTCTAATGTTTTCTATCACTTTTCTTTGCTGGTCCCCAAACTCTCAGTTCTCTCTCTCTCTTTTTTTTTTTAGAATTTTACTGCAGTAGCTTTGTTTTACAAATGAAAATAATATATGTAGGTTCCCCCTATGTGCAGTTTCCCCATTCCTGTCTTGCATACATACATACATACATACATACATACATACATACATACATACATATATATAAAATATCAGTACACCCTACCCTCTACTAAATCACAGTGTTCTTCATCATTGTCAAGTGGACTCTGCCACCACATCCCCCCACCTCCCCCAATTCGTAACCTCAATTCCATTGCAAGTGTCCAAGGGTTTGTTTTGATTCATCTGTTCTTTTGTTTTTTCTATTCATGTTCCACCTATGAATGAGATCATCTTGTATCTTTCTTCTTTTGATTTATTTCACTTAGCGTAATCCTCTCTAGATCATCTCTTCTAAGATCTGTGTAGTATTCCATCATGTAGATACACCACTTCTTTATCCATTCATCTGACGCTGGGCACTTAGGTAGTTTCCGGTTCTCAGCTGTTGTGAATAGTACTACAATAAACATGGGGATGCATAAATCTCTGCAAATGAGTGTTTTTATATCTTTTTGGTAGGTAGCCTGAAGTGGGGTGACGGGATCATATGGGATTTCCATCTTCAACTTTTTGAGATGTCTTTATACTGTTTCCCATATGCGTTGCACCAATTTGCACTCCCATCAACAGTGTAAAAATGTCCCCTTTTCTCTACATCCTTGTCAGCATTTGTTGTTGCCATACTTTTGGATAACAATCAGTCTCTAGGTGTAAGGTGATACCTCATTGTTGTTTTGATTTGCATTTCCCTGATGGCCAGCAGTAGGAAGGAACGTCTTTTCTTGTGCTTGTTGGACATATCAGTTCTTTTTTGAAGGTTATGGTTTGTATCTAGATGTGATTTTGTTGTGTTTGTAGAGAGAAAATGAGCTCAAAATCTTGCTAATTGCCACCTTGGGTGTATCTCAATCAAAATGTAAAGAAAAAAACAAAAAAAATTGATGATAGTCAATTTGGAAACATTACCTCATGAGAGAATGTTGAAACAATGATTCATTTTTATAAAAATCAAAGTCATTAAGAGAGGTGTAAAATAATGATTTTTCTGAGTCACACTCCAAAAATAACAGTTGAAGAACAGTTTTATTAGAATACTACCAGAGAATTTAGACAATGTAATTAGAATCAGTAGTTTCATTTTCTACAAATACTTCAAATTTTCAAGTGTCAATAGAACATTTATAAAATTTACTGTAATGTTATAGGAAAAAATAACCAAAAATAGAAATCAGGCAGAAAATATTAACAGCAAATAAGCTTTGCAAAGAAATGCTAAGATACCATGATCTCAGGATACTGAACTATGGTGTAAATTGCCTGTACTTACCCCTAAGATCAGTTCCAAAGGTACTAGGAAAAAACTGAGCAGTACATTTTATGGTCTGTTGGGTTGGTAGGTGACCTAAATAGAAGTTAATCAGCATATTTGGGAGAATGAAATAGGGAATGAGTTAGTGGAGTTTTGTTCTTGCCAACCCACTTCTCCCTCCATTGTCATAAAACATGTCCTTCCCCTAGTTTTACTATAACTCAAGTCTCTGTTTCACTGTCCTCTAGAATAAAATCTTGGGAAGTTTTTGCTTGAATCTTCCTGGAAAGAACTGGGAGTATTAAATAGAGACTGCTTCATCTCTCCTTGCTCTAAACTCACAGGGCTGGTGAATTATAATCTAAGGAGTGTTCCCAAAGAATGAAACTCTCACTTTAGGAGTTGTTTTGAAGGATAGGGAACTCTCCTAGGGCTCGAAATATGTTCTTCACCCTTAGAGTTTATTGGCTGTTGACTGCTGGATAAGTCTGGTTGCTATTTCCAGGAAAAGTATTAACTCACTGAGACATTGGAGGCACACTCAAAAGAGTTTCAAAGGAAACAAAAATATTAGTACAGAATAAATTTGGTCTCATGAACATGATAAAAGAAGTAAAGGGAAATATTAGCAGTGAGAAAAGGAAACTAAGCAAAAAGTTTAGGTTTGAAGCTCTATAAAGTAAAAATATAAGAGGTGAGACACAGAAGTGATATTATGAAAATGAAATGAATAGGAAATGAATAGTTGGAAAACCACATATTTAAAACTACCTTCAGGCGCCCCCTGGTGGAGTAGAGGTTCGGTGCAGTCCACATTCATCCTAAGGATCTGGATTTGCTTCCTGGACCTGGGAGCAACCAGAATGAATAAATAAAGTGCTTCCTTCTCGCCTGCCTGCTTCTACTCTCCTTCATTCCTGCCTACACCTTTCCTTTGAAAAATAAAAAAAAGAGTAGGGGAGGGAATGGGAAAGAAACAGGGAAAGGTGGTAGTACATGACACTAGAACTTTGGTGATTGGTGTGGTATGAAATATAGACTGAGATGCAATTTCAGTATCCAGAATGAACATACCATTGTAAACAATAGAGATGATATTACTATAAAAATCCTGAAAAGAGCACAAATAGGGGAAGATTTTAAGACAACATGAGAATAAAAAAAGAAATTCTAAGGCATGCCCTGGTGGTGTAATAGTTGGGAACAGTCCACATACATCTCAGGGTCCCAGGATTGCAGTCAGAGTCTGCTGAAACAACCAAGATGAACTCTAAATAAAATGCATTAAGTGCTTTTCCCTCTCTCTTTCTGTTTGCCTGTCTCTTCTTGCCTCTGTTCTTGAATGCACCTTTCCTTAAAAAAGAAAAAAAGGAGGAAAAAAAGTACTAACATTCAGATAATAGGCAGCTCAAACAAGGGGAAAAGTGGAGAAGGAAATATCTGGGTAAAAAATGTAGATCAGTATCCTGAAATGAAAAGACCTCAGATTAAAAGGCCATAAGGAACCAAAAAGAAGAATAAGGAAATCCCTCCCCACACACACATACTCTACTAAAATTTAAAAATATAAAAGACAATTCTAAAACCTACAAAAAGAAATAACAGGCTACATAGAAAAGAATAGTCCTTTTTTCAGCAGCAAAACTAAATGCAAGAAAATTAGGGATTTAAAAAAAATACTGATGAAAATTAGCACTTTGCATTTAATATCCAGACAAGCTATCATTCAATAACATTAGATAATAAAATGTCCCCAGGCATTCAAGTCCTCTGAAGAGTTATTAAAAGACCCACATTGAAAACTATTTTTGAATAAACTAAACAAATGATAAGGTAAATTGAGGAATGCCATAACAGATTTGTGGTAGTTGGTAGTTATTACAGCTTGTTAGAACTAAAAGAAAAAAAACATGCTCAATAAAGAAAAATCTAGTTAATATCAACATTGGTGATGTGAGGGCATATTGAAATTCTTAGGTATTTTTAGATCTCAGGATTATAAAGAGATTTACAAATAAAGAGGGTTAACCAAATGTAAAATTAAGATAGTAGGATTCAGATCAAATACCATCAGTAAGTGATAGAAGTCTAAATAGACTAAAATAAATATGACAGATTAGAATAAGGAAATTGAGACACTTTTTTAGAATTAACAAGTCTCATCTAAAGCATTAACAGTAAGGGTTAAAAAAATGCCAACCAAAATAAAGTTGGTACTGCTACACGAATAAATGTCAGGCAAGAAGTGTGATTGGGTATATATCTAATATAAATAGATTCAGCATCAGAGAGATAGAGCAGTTTTCCACATACATGTCCCTAATACAACTCATGAAGTAAAAATTTGTAAATTCAAATAAGTGAAGTCTTTATGAATTGAGAAACTGGAATAGCTAAAGAGAAATTTATAAATTCTCTAAAGGGAGATTCAAATTAGAAATCAGCAAGCCAAGCAGTTTGTCCTAAGATACCGGGGTCTATGTCCAACAGTTGGAAAATTCTCTTCTCAAGCACAAATGAGTATTTACTATAAAGACTCAGCTAAATTTTAACTAATGAGTAAAATTTAAGGGAAATTATATCAGAAAAGAACAAAAACTTCACATCAGTGAGATTTGTGCCCATCTAAATTAAAAACAGAATAAACCTAAATTGTAGTGGAGCATGATCAGAAGGCACCTATCAGTGCAGGTAGTTTTCCTCTTGAAAAAAATCTAGTATAAACCTGATCAGGAAAAGAAGACAAAATCATGAGTGAAAATGGCATAATTACAGGTAGAGATTAGATCATTAGTGACTAATATTAGCAATGTAAAGACTTAGAAGTGACCAAATTACCGGAAAAATGATAACTTATAGGAACTGGTTTGAAAAGAAAGAAGTTTGACTGGATCTATTAAATGTAGAATTGGTTAAAAAAGTTACCCACAGAGAATCAAAATGCCCAAATGATTTCACTGATAATTTTTAACAAACTTTAAAGAATTCCAAAATTAGAGATTCCTAGGCAATAGAAATGCGGAATAGCCCCCAATTCATTCTATATGATGAGTATAACTTTGATTAATGCCAGAGAAATATATAACAGGAAAGTAAAGTTAGGTTTATTTCAGTCTTGAATAGGCACACAAAAATCCTGAAGAAAATAGTAGCAAGTGAAACTGAAGAATGTATTAAACATATCTATCAAGTCTAAGATAGGTTCAAGCTAGTTAAGGAAATAAATCCTCATATAATGTACCATTTAACATAATAGAAGAAAACATCTTAAGAGATACAGAAAAAGTATTTCATAAAATTGAGCAACAGTTCATTGAGAAAAATGCCTCAGAAAGTTAGGAATTTCCAATTAAAAAATGTTTTTGTAAATCCTAAAGGAAAACATCCAAAATGAGAAATTTTAGCCCAGATATGCCTACTGGTGAATTTTTCCAGACAATTAAGGGAAAAGGGACTATCTCAGCTTGTTTTTTGAGGGTAGTCAAAACAAGAACCTGATTCCCAAAGCTGATAAGACACATTTTGATAGCAAAACCTTATGACAATACAAGAAAGAAAATTCAAAATGCTAAATTATTAGTTTGGTATATTCAAGGAATGAAAGCCTAGTTTAACACTCAGAAATCAATGATGGCCACTATATTTAAATGAGTAAATTTAATTCAGGTAGCTGGTTATGAGATAGAAGTGTCACTGTGAATGCACAGAAAGCTCTCTCAAACAAAGTTGATCTATGCTCTTAATCAAAAGTTCTGCTCCTTGAAGATTACTATTATAAAATACTCAGAAAATATTTACAGATTATTTGACAAAGTATTTATGTTCAGAATATGTCTTCTGAAACCCCCAAATTCAATAATAAGAAAACTCAGAGATTTGGGCATGACTCCACAGAGATATATGGATAATATGGCAAAGAATCACCTGAAAGCCACAATTATCAAAGCCATGTGTGCACCTCTGTATTCCTGATTCCAGAATTTTAAATGAAAATAATGATTTCTAGTTCTAAGTAACCTTTCACCTCCAAAGAGATTTCACCTCTATTTTGCTGCTCTTCCTTTTGCAAAGTCCTATTCTTTGTAGCCCAGTGTCCTGAGACCACCCACATGAATGCCTTTTCTGACTGGTGAGTGGGTAAGATGGATAGGTGGGCAGTATCTAGAGTAAAGATGCTCTCGGCTCTGGACTTGGAATCATGATGTAGCAAGCAGGACTATTCTGGACTGTGGCTTTCACCTCTAAATGCTCTTTCCCACGGCTACATTTTTTAACAGTGCTTTAAGGGGAGAATTCAACAGATCAGCCATCTGTAGTGCACCATTTGAAAAGCCTTCTACTTTTCAGTTCTGATTCAACAGTAGCCATTCATAAAGCATTCGTCTTAGAAGTAAGATTAACACTTCTAAAATGGAATAGCTTGAAGGTAGCTAAAGAATTACATTAGAACCTCATAACATCAGGAACTGCTTATGGGGAAGGGTGTAGTAAATACCTATGAAAATGAGTTTTTGTTCAAGATTACCACTTTTAGAAAGTGAGTTTTTATGTAGCAAAGGGAAGTCTCAGGTCAGTAATATAAGCTAAATAATGTGAAGAAATGAGTGTGCCTGGAGAAAGAGGGCTCTTTCCTTAAAGTCTTATAGAGGAATTAATAAAAAGCAGTGCTACACCATGGTCAAAACACATTTGTTACACAGCGTGCCTTGTATTTTACACATACTGGCCTTATTCAGCTAATTCAACTAAACGAGCTTTGCAAACCTAAAGGGAGAGTCTTTGTTTTTTTTTTTAAAGATATAGGCAGGAACGAAGGTGAGTAAAGCAGTCAGGCAGGAAGAAAGAGCAGGAAGAAGCACATTGTTTATTTCATCTTACTTGTTCCCCTAACTCTCGCTGTGTCCCCGTTGTGCCCCTGGGTCTTGAACTAGAGACCTTGTGAGGTATGTGGATACCCGGTGGACTAGAGGTTTACTAGGCCACCAGAGCAAATCCATTCTGCCTGCCACCCCACCCCACAATTCTTTATACTTTGAGTTTCTCTGAATGTACATTTGGGAAAAACTTGTAAAAATAAAGAAAGTAACTTACAGGGCCTCCTCCTAATCAGTTGGAGAAGTGAAATGAACCATTCAGGTGGAAAGCAAATAAGCGCAATGACTTTGTAAGATATTCTTGAGTAAGAAATTAAAGACTGAATTGAGAGAACTTACTAAATTTTCCACATGGTTATAAATAAAAGATAGATAAAACAAATGATTTTAGGAATATTCAAGGGTAATTTTCACTTGTACCTAATCCCTGAATAATTTGCACTAAAATTTGAAATCAGATCTGGTTACATCAGACCTAAGAAATAGATTACAGAATCCTAAAATGATTGAGGGTCCTGTTGAAATGTAAGGAGTTCAAAGAGTCTTTTTTTCTTTTCCATTTTGTCCTCTATATAAAATATTTCTAGTTAAATATCACTTACCTGAAGATACTGCTTCTTTTCAAGTAGTTCTTTAAGGCTTGAATAAATATGATGAATTTTATTTGTTTTAAAATATTTAGGTACACCTGAGAAGATAATATTTTTCCTTTTTGTAGAAATACTCCCTTTGATCAAAGCTGGAGACGTTAGATTATTTCACAAATGTTGTATTTCTTGTAAACTGACTTTTAAACTGAGTTTTGCCATTGTTTCTAGTAAAAACAAGAGCAGAAAGTAACTTTTGAGGTATATTGAATATTGTCAAACTATTTTTAAAATTCAGTCCTACAGTTACTTTAAGAAAATGTTGCTTCACTGTTGCATTTCAGCATAATTTCAGTCACTACATTCTTTTTTTGTTAGAGCATCCTACACAGTCATGAGTTAAAGCAGCAAACCTTTATGCTACTGTTTTTATTTTAGGGGTTTTCTTAGGATTCAAGGACTTAATGTACAAAGATGTTCTTATCGAAACATCGGATTGTGGTAGACGAGAAATAGAAGAGAAAAATTCAGTAGAAAAAACCTGGCTCTCTAACATCCTCCTAGCTCTTGATTCCCAGCAATAGCTATTGTATTCCCAAATAAAATGTAAAGCAACCTATTTTGAATTATCAATAACTCCTTTCAAAGTCTAAGTGAGAGCATATTTCATATTTGGATAGCATTTTGAAAACCTTAGATAATTGTTCTGGAGAAATAATTTTCTATGTATTAGAAAGTTTTCTTTCCTTACACTTATATTAATGTTGCTCTCTTATAAATACCATTCTAAAAATTAGAATATATTTACTAAATTCCTCTATACTTGAATTTTTTGTTGAAAGTTATTACTCTTCTTAGAGATAAATACCTTATCGTATTAAATTTGTATAAATTCTTTGGCAAGATTTGTAAATATAAAGTGGTTAGAAAAAAAGAACTGAACTTCAGATGGTGTTGACGACTATGTTTAGGAAGTGTCCACTCCGGAGCTCCCCGCCGGTGCTGTGAAACTGGAGCCGCAGAGAAAATGGACTCAAGAGTCGAATAAGCAAATAGAAGATGACTGTCAAAGAAAAATAGAAGGAAAAATTATATCTTCAAAGGTAACTTACAAAGTTTCATGGAGGTAAAGGGAAAAAATCATTTCAGTCTTTAATCGTAAACTTAAAAGTGTCCTGAAACTATTGAACCAGATTATTCAAATTATTCCACATTTGCTCATGTGAACCTTTCATTGAATGCATTCAGTAACTGATTTTGCATAGCTTCTTCTAAGTAACTTTTAAAAAATTTTCCTAACGCTTTGCATTTCTCTCATTCTCCAAGCTACTTACCTAAATGTATATGGAGCATCAATAGCGAATATAGCTATAATTTTTATGATGTTTATTTTGTCATATGGTGACATCTAAAAATCATGTTTGATTGTCATTTGGGTTTTTATATGTGAGAACAATTGAAAACATTCTTAGCAATTCTCATTTGTCATGATTAGGGTGAAGAACATGACAGATGGGCAGTGCATTTTGACCCATTGAAGAGTTATCCTGATTCCCACCTGTCCTCTCGGTCAGCACACAGCCAGCCAGAGTACTTCTGTGTCTCTCCCGACACTCCAGAGCTCACTGAAATTAGCAGTGTGTATACACCTACTGGAAGCCAGCTTGAACCTTCAGAGGAGGAATATAGAGCAAAACCTGTTAGAGAGGTGGTTTTGGCAAATAGTCAAAAAACAAAGTAAGTCTATTTTTCAATATTAACTATATTTAAGAATGTGTGTTATTAGGGTTATTGTTATGTTTTTATTGTAAATTGGTTTCAGATTTGGTGTATTTTTTTAAAGTGGAAATGATTACTAGATAAATCCAAATGACGTAGCATTGTTAGATATACCTTTTCAGGGTTTTAAATGGCTAATGGATCTCTTGCCAGCTTTCTCCGTTCTATGACCGCGCTTCTGGACCCAGCTCAGATTGAGGAACGAGACAGGCGGCGACAAAAGCAGTTAGAACATCAGGTATTACTGGCAAAATATTGTTTTTGCCTTAGTAAGTAAATAGTCATGACCAATAGATAGTCTAAGTAAATAGAAATTGAAGCTTTCAGGCACAGACTCCGAAAACCCGCGATGAGTCTGAACTCTGCTCGTTGGCTTTGTGTTAGGAGTGCGTTCCAGCTGCCCGTCAGGCGACTGGTGCAGCCACCTGCCTTCCAGGAGAGACAGCCTTTAATACCTAGATTGTATCTAAGAAATGGTGCTAAACTGCATGAAAATTAGATATTTTTCCTGTTATGTTAGTCCTGCATTCTGTTCAGGATGATAATTATTAGTTTTTTAAAAGGCAACTCTGTAGCAGATTAAAGTAGAATTGTCATTAAGAAAATATGATTAAAAAATGAAAGGAAGGAGAAGATTAAAATTCTCCTAGTTTTAGTAAAACACTAAAGGGATTTAAATGTCTTAATAATTCTTTAAACCCTTTGATATGTGAAGACTTTGGCTTAGTTAATAATAATACTTTTAATACATTTGGTGAATAGACATTTAAGATATCTTGTACTTAGCCAGTATTATTTTAAGCAGTTAGATTTTTTTACTTGCTGATTTTTCTACTCATTAAAAGCATGTAGAACGCGACAGTGGAAGATGGGAGAAATATATTGGAAATTTGACATTTTAACTTTACCTCATGTACACACTACATTCTGTATACTGATTAACTTATTTTAGAAACATCAAAGATTTTTCTGTTTATGACCATGATTTCTGTGATGCGACTAGAAAGCCATCACAGCTCAGGTAGAAGAGAAGCGCAGGAAGAAACAGCTGGAAGAAGAGCAAAGAAAGAAGGAAGAAGAAGAAGAAGAGCGTCGCTTAGTGCGGGAACGAGAAGAGATGCAGAAACAGTATGAAGAAGACATAATGAAGCAAAAACAAAAGGAAGTAGGTATATATATTCTGACTGTGTAACTTTTTAAAATAAAAATGGATGAATAAAAGGAAAAATAAGCAGAGTTGAACATTCGTATGTAGTTTGAAATTGTGACACCGTGCGTGGAAACATTAAAGATTTGCATAAAGAAGATTATAAAGGTAAGGGAGAAGCTGGAGAAGGTTGTATTATTTCACAAATGCTGTATTGCTTTGACTTTTTTCCCTCTGCTAAGTAACAAGTCAAGATGAGTTATTACAGCAAAAAAAAAAAAAAAAAAAAAGATCCACGTGGTTGGTTTTTCAATTGTTTTTATTTTTTGACAGTAGTTGCGGGCATGATAATCAGCCTTTTAAAAGAGCAGATAATCCGGTGACTGGAGACCCTGCATTAATGATGCACACAGTACTCTTTGATTTTTTTCTCTTCTCCCCAAGAGTCCTTCAGCAGCATATTGCTTAGTCTCCAATTAGTTTGGAGTCTTCCAGCTTTCTTTTGTGGTTGATTTCTCATTTTAAACTGTCTTGATCAGAGAAGAGACTTGGTATGATTTGTCTTTGTAAATTTGTTGAGGTATGTTTCGTGTCCCAACATATGCTCTGTCCTTGAGAATGTTCCATGTGCTCTTGAGAAGAAAGCGAGATCTGCATTAGTTGTATGAAGTGTTCAACATACGTCTATTAGACTTAGCTGTACCAAATGGTTGTTTAAAACTGCAGTTTCAGTATTAATTTTCTGCCTTTTTCACCTGTTGTTAGTGAGGTGTTGAAGTCTCCAACCAGTGTGTTGCTGCCGCTGTCCCTCATCAGCTCTAATAATACTTGCTTAATATTTTGATGCTTCTTAATTTGGTGCACATATATTAATAAGCATTATGTCTTCTTGCTTGGATGAACCGTTTGTCATCATATAATGTGCATCTCTGTTTTGTTATGCTTTTTACTGGTAGATCTGTTTTATCCAAGATAAGCATGGCTGTTCCTCCTTTTTTGTGGTTGCCATTTGACTGTAGGATTGTCTTCCAGCCATTGATTTTGAGCCTTCCTTTATCTTTTGAAAGAAGGTAAATTTCCTGAGTGGAACAGAAGGTTGATTCTGCTTTTTTATCCATTTGTCTACTCTGCCACTGGATTGGTTTAATCTATTAACATTTTGGGTGGTTATTTTATGTAATTTTTCTTCTGGGTGTTACTATAGACAGTGCCTTTGTTGTTCTCTTCTCGGGTGGGTGGGTGTGTTATATTTTGCTTGGTTTGCCTTTTTTGTTTTTGTTTTTTGGTTTTTTTTCTTGGAGATGTGTTTTTAGGTTTACCGTAGGTGAGCATTAAGTGGTCTATGTTTATTTCCTATTTTTATTTGAAAGCACATTAGTCCTGCAGTCATTCTAACCATCCACATTTTTATTCTCGACTCCTCCCCAGTTTTTATACTTTGCTGTTTTACTGTATTTAAGTGGGGTTTCTTTATACTCTATATAGCGTTCTTTAGTATGTTTTGTAGAGCTGTTTTTGTGGTGATGAATTTCTTTTACTTTTGTTTATATGAAAATTTATTTTTTATCATACCTTTAGTTCTCAATGACAGTCATTGAGGGTATAGTATTCTAGGCTGAAACTTCTTTTAGCATTTTGAATTTATATCAGTTTCCATTGAGAAATCCACGGATAGTCTTAATGGGGACTCCTTTGTATTTACTCATTTTTCTCTAGCTGCTTTTAAGAGCTTTTGTTTTTGACATTTTGATGATAGTATATCTAGCTGTAGGTCTGTTTGGGTTTTGGAACTCTTTGAGCTTCCTGGGTCTGGAGGCTTGCTTCTTCTTCAGGTTAGGGAAGTTCTCAGTTCTTATTTCTTCAAATACAATTTTGCCTCCTTTTCTCTCTGCCCTTTCTGGGACCCCTGTGATCTAATGTTGTTCTTTTTATGCTATTTTATAGGTCTCGAATGCTGCCTTCATTTCTTTGCATTCTTTTATCTCTTTGCTGGTCTGCTTGAGTGCATTCCTTGCCCTATTTTCTGGTTCATTTATTCTGTTGGAAGTTTCATTAATCCTATTCTTGAGTCCCTCTATTGAGTAAAGTTCAACTATTGTGTTCTTCCTTTTTTTGTAATCTTGCTTCATTACTTCTTTTGTTCTCTTTTTCTTCCTCTATTGTTTTCTTGATTTCCATAGAGTATCTTTATCACTGTTGTCCTAAACTCATCCCCAGATAGTTTTCATGCGTATTTTGTATTCAGATTCCCCCCTGGGGTTTTATTTGGATCCTTCATTTCATGTATATTTCTCTGTGTCTTTGATCTTTTTGACGTTCGGTTTCTATTTCCATGGGTTGGATTTCTCTGCAGTGATGGCCTTGTGTAGGGTATCAACTTGGCGAAAATAAGCCTGGTCCTGATTTGAACACTGGGTATTCTTGAGTCTTGTGGTGCGACCGTTGGTTGAATTTGTTCAACAGGTTGGATTTCTTAGGTGGACCCTTCATTGGGGCCTGATAGTTCAACCCATGGGGTAGGAATTTATGTGGGGGTGGTGCAGAGCCATTCCTCAGCCTCCCAGGTCTGAATGGTAATGACCACCTTGTTGGCTCGTGTCCTATTCCCCGGGGGGGACGGTAGTATCCAATGACTCTCTGGGAGGTCTGGTTCTTCCCAAGTCTCCACCCCTTCTGCTTTGGCCCAGATTCCAAGTCTGCAGTACAGCTCTGAACTCTGATATTTTTGCCTACCCTTTGTAGTGAAGTTCCTGCTCTTGTGTTGTTTAGCTTCGGGACTTGCTTTTCCTCAAGTGTTTGTGTCTGGAAAATAGGTGAATTTCTTGTTGCTCTGTGGGAGCAAGCAAGACTTGCTCCTACCAGGTAGCCATCTTGACTCTTTGTAAAAGGGTTCTTTTACTGTGATCTACTGTGGCTTTATGTTATATGTTAATATATAAGATCTTTGCAACCCTGGTGTACCCTTTTGGCTTAGCAAATGTACATGCCATGTAAAGCCCAGGGATCCAGGTTCGAGACCAAGGGATGGGGAAAGAAAAAAATAAAACAAAAAAATTAAGATCTAAAAGGGAAAGCACTTTGCCCTGCTGTTTTCTTATTATCTTGAATAGTGCCTGGCACATAAAAGGTGCTTATAAATTACTGAGAATTGTCAGTTCCTTACATGTTTGATAACTGTATTGTAATAACTGTGCATTTTAATATTGATAGGAAATCATGACTCTCAAAACAAATGAGCTCTTCCAGACAATGCAGAGAGCACAGGAGCTGGCACAGAGACTGAAACAGGAACAGAGAATTCGAGAATTGTCTCAAAAGGGACATGACACTTCTAGATTGATTAAAAATCTTGGCGGTAAGCACTTAACTCAAATTTCTTATGATGTCTTTGAAGATTTTAAATGGTTGTTTTAAAGCTCCCATATATATATGTGATGTAGGATATTCGTCTCCGACTTCATTTAGCTTAGTGCTCTCAAAGTCCATCTACATTGCTGCAAATTGCAATTTGCAATTTTTTATGACTGAGTAGTAGTTGTTTCTGTGTGTCTGTGTCCTTACATTTTCTTTATCCACAATTTCTTCATTATACATCCATCAGTGGACAATTAGATTGCTTCCATATTTTGGCAAATTGTAAATACTGCAGTGAACATGGATATAGGTATCCTTTTTGAGTGTTTGTTTCGTAAATCAAGAGCTTTTGGATCATAGGATTGTTCTATTTTTAACTTTTTGAGTAATCTCCATACTGTTTTCCATGGTGGCTGCACCAATTAATGTTCCCACCGAGAATGCACAAGTTTCCTTTTCTCTCCATCCTTACCAATTCTCATAGCTCTTGTTATCAGCTAATTTTTTTTTTTAAAGGAAAGTACAGGTAGGAATGGTGAATAGAGGCAGGCAGGTAGGAAGACAAAGCAGCAGCATTTTATCTAGTGTTCATCTCGGTTGTTTCCCCAGACCTGGTCTTGAACCCAGGACGTTGGGTTATATGTGGACTGTGCCCAGTGAACTAAACCACTAGGCCACCAGGGTGCACTGTTATAGCCAGTTTTAACAGGTGATGGCTCATTGTCAGGTGATAGCTCATTGTGGTTTTGGTTTGTGATTTTCCTGATGATTAGTGCTGTTAAGCACCCTATCATGTAACTGTTGACCATCTATGTCTTTGGGAAAATGTCTGTTGATCCCCACCTATTTTTAATTGGATTTTTTGGGAATACTGAGTTATACAATTTATTTACATATTTTAGATATTGACTCAGATACGTGTTTTGCAAAGATTTACCATTAGGTTACCTTTTCATTATGTTTATGGCTTCCTTTGCTGTGCAAGCCTTTTAATTTGATACAGTTCCACTTGGTGATTTTCACTCTCTTTACTGTCGGTGTCAGCCCAAAAATTCATTGGCAAGATTATTGTTTAGGAGCTCTACTGCTTGTTTTCTCTAGTTTTATGGTTTCCAGTGCTCAAGATTTTAATCCA
The DNA here is from genome assembly GCA_004363575.1 of Solenodon paradoxus. Lineage (NCBI taxonomy): Eukaryota > Metazoa > Chordata > Mammalia > Eulipotyphla > Solenodontidae > Solenodon > Solenodon paradoxus. Next base: position 64,742 of record RJWH01004524.1, on the reverse strand, counting down.
TTTGACTTAATTTTCATGTATGGTAGAATATGTGGTCATGTTTCATTCTTGTACACATAGCTGTAGTTTTCCTGACCACATTGTGGAGTCTGTCCTTTCCTGTTGTATATTCTTGGCTCCTTTGTCATAAATTAACCATTGTTATAAGGGCATTTCTTTTTTCTCAAGATTGTTTTGACTACTTGGAATCTTTTGTGCTTATATACAAATTTTAGGATTATTAGTTCATTTCTGTGAAAAAAGCCATTGGAATTTTGATAGTTGTTACATTGAATCTATCGATTGCTTTGGGTAGTATGGACATTTCAGTGATATTAATTCTTCCAGTCTACGAGCAGAAATTATCTTGCCACGTATTTGTGTCTCTTAGAGGTGGGTTTTTTTTCCCCCATTTTAAATAACTGCCTGTTTTTTAAATCTTTAATACATCTGCTAACTATTTTTATTTTAAAAGGAATTGCAGACTTAGAACTAATAATGTAACTTTATAATGCTCATTTTATTTGGGAAATTACCTTAAAAATGGAACTAAATAATGTTAAACTATCTTTTAACATGAAGTTTGTTTTGCCCACAGTAAGTACTTTTGAACCCATTTTTATGGAGAAATCTACTAAGTGGGCTTACATCAGAAAGGAATGAAAATGTAGATAACTCATAAGAAAATTTAAGCTAGCCCTTTAAATTTTTATTGAATTTTTCCTATTAACTGGGTTTTGCCCATATTTAGTTTGTGCTATAGTTTCTATTAATACTCCCCAACTTGCGTCTTACAATTTTTTTGTTTTGCCAGTTGATACAATACCGGTAGACTATAATTTATCCACTAACAACGTTCCAAAATCAAGACATGACTTGAATGAAGTCAGTAATAAAATGAATACATGTATCAATTTTACAACCTCCCTCAAGAAGGATACTGGTGTGCAAACAGGTATTTGCTTACAAATTTTAATTTGACTTAAAATTTACATAAAATTAAAGAAGTGTTCAGGGTTTTCAGTAGAAAATAAAAGGATTTCTTGGTTTTTAATTTAGTCTCTATAAAAGGCTTATCGAGCTATATAAGTAACTACTTTAAAGGGCAAAAATTCATTGTTTAAAGAGTACAGTTGTTTTTACATTCTGTTATATAAACATCACATTTAGTTTCAGTAGATTTTTATCACTTTGAAAATAAATCCTGTACATCAGCAGTCATTCTCCATTTCCTCTGCCCTTGCCAGTCCTAGGCAACCAGCCGGTTACCTGCTCTCTAGATTTGCCTGCTCCAGACATCTCATAGATTTAGAATCAGACCACGTATGCATTTTTGTGTCTGGATTCTTACCTTTTTTAAAAATTCATCTGTTGCAGCCTGTGTTAGTTCTTCCTTTTTCATCACTGAAAAATAGTCCACTTTTTTTTAACCCATTAATTGACAGACATTTGACTTACCTCTACTTTTTTGCTATTAAAAACATACTGCTGTGAGCATTCATGTACAAGTCTTTGTGTAGCCGTACTTTCAGGTCTCTTGGAAGAGAAGAGCAGCTTTACTGAATCATTTGACAAAAATGTATGTTTATAGCATTTTGAGAAGTAACAAGCCATTTTTCCATGTAAACTGTACATTTTACATTCCTACCAGCAGTGTATATGCTGTTTTCTCTAAATTTACCCTTAGTTTTTGGTTCTCAATTGGTGTCTCATTATGGTTTTGATTTGCATTTCCCGTTTCCAGTGACTGATGATGTTGAGTAGATTTCCTTAAGTTTTTACATCTGTGATAAGGGTAATATCCATCTAGGTGACATTAGCATACATCTCCATTCTTAAAGAAAATCTTTTTAAGGTGTGCCATAGTAGCTTAGTGGTTAAGTCTGTTTTTACTTAACTAAAATTATTCTGTTTATGAGCTCTGTTCATAGCAGTCAGTCTGCCACAGCAGAGAAAGGGGTCAGGCCTAGAAGAGGCAAAAGAAGATAGCCAGTATGAGTGATGGAGGCTAGGTAGCGTCAGCCTGGAATAACACACCTAATAAAGTGCCTTAAGAGAAGAGAGCAGTATCATTAGTTAATAGGAAAGAAAACCTTCCCAGGGCTGTTGCATTTAAGTGCCTTCTGGTTACACAAGTGATAGAACACATCACTGAACTTTCTATACATTGTAAGGAAATTTCTGGTGTCTTTTTTGAATGGTAAATTTGTGTTTTCAGTGGGAAAACATGAAAGGCTATATGATTCAAGGATGGTCCACAGGCAAAGCACAATGGTGTGTGAGATACGGCTTTGTTATTTTCAAACCAAGAAACAGAAAACTTCACCTTTTTTGAGCAGTTAAATAACACTTTTTGTTGAAGCTAACTCTGTATTGTAAAATCTAGGTTTCAGGTATTCTAATTATATACAGACAGCTATCCCAGGACCTGTAGATAATTATCATAGTCACCAAAAGTCCAGTTCCTTCTTCACACAATTGACCCCTTTTACTTCAGTTACTCACTCAGCCTCCTCATTCCTTTATGGCAACCACTAATTTGGTCTTAAAGAGTCTAAAAGCTTGTTTTCTTTAGTTCATGTTTCTTTATGTACCACATGGGACCATGAAATCATAAGAGTTTATGTTTTGCCCTCTGACTACTTTAGAAATCATACCCCCTCTGCCCATCCATGTTGTTGCAAATGGCAAAAAGTAGAATGATGGTTTCCATGGGCTGCTGTAGGAGGGCATAATGGGAAGTTGTTTGTTTTAGAAATTAAAAATAGAAAGTATTAGAGTTCACTAATAAAACTAATGACTCAGGGAAAAAAATGGTAAATTTTGTGTTATGTATATTTTACCTTAATTCTTAAAAGATTGATCACCTGAAACTTTTTTTTAAGATTACTTAAATATAGGACTATTCACCAATTTAGAATCATGCTGTGGATCAGGAAGAGAGGAAGAAATTATAAATTGTTCATCTCCTGAGATTCCTGCAGAACTTAATGAACAGTTTAACATTTTGAAAAACAAGCAAAGAAGTCAAAATAGAGGAGGCAACATAGAAAAAGAAAACAGTTGGTATAATGACCAATGTAATCAGTTCAGAAAAACAGAGAAACAAACAAAACATGTGAAGAAATGTCCCAAAAGGCCTGATTGGAATATAAATCAACCAGTCAAAAAGTATATTCCAGCATCAGGAAAGTACCCTAAACAGCTTCAAAAGCAGCGAGAAGAAAAAAAAATAAGACGGCAGATGGAACTGCTTCATTTGTTAGAAAGAAATAATCCTGGACACCTCTCTCAAAATAGAGGCGCTTCACCAGAGGTTCTTCATTCCTCTCATGAAGAAACTGAGTCAAGGTTCAGGTGGCCATTAGTCAAAAAGGTAAAGCTCTTTTGTCTGTAAGTATTTTAAAACATATATTGCTGTTTCTTGATTGAAAACCCAGTTCCTTATGCGCATATTTTGGCAAGGCTATTCTGTGTTGTGGAATTTGCTTTAGTTTACATCTGCGACACACACACACACACACACACACACACACCACCCCACCCCACCCCCCGGCAAATCCATCCTGCTGCCTGTTTCTGTAAGTTTTATAGGGACACAGCTGTACTAATTCTTTCATGTACTGTAGTCTCTGGCTGGCTTTGCACTACAAGAGTTTAGAGTTGTAACATTTCATATGGCCCACAAGGTCAGAAATTTACTCTGGTCCTTTATGAAAAAGTTTACACTTAAATTGGATTCTATATTCACTCAAAACTTGTCTATAATCCATGTAGACAAAGTATACTTTTCAAGGTCAGGGATTATTAGACTGCTTTTGAGTCTGAAAGAAGTCTGTATGATTGGTATTCACATACCCTTAGATTATTTCAAGAAGTACCAAAAATATTTGTGGGGACACATGGAAATATACTTGTTAATGTATTTATGTATTTCAGGAAGAAGAGCCCCCCAAAATTAATTCTTTCAGCAAGGAAAGGTATGTTATAGATCAGATTGATCAGAGAGCTACTTGGTGCTTTCTCTGTGGTACAAAGTATCTGTTCAGAATCTCAAGTGAGCTCCAGCATGTCCACCTGAAAACAGTTAACAGGAAATTGTTACTTCTAGGTGAGGGGTAAATGTTTTAAGGTAAAGGGTGGCTGGTATTATACCTGGAGTTTAAAGAGTAAGTTGGATTGGGCTTTGGAAGATGTTTTTTGTTATCTCCAGACTTAGCTCAGCCGTTTCCACTTTCCAGATGTCAGCAGTAGAATAGACATTCTGCCTGGATTGAGAGTCGATGGGAAAAAATGCCAAGAAGGGTTAAACCTATAGATTTACAACTGTTTGAATTTTAAACCTCTATAAAGTTTTACAACTGTTCGAATTTTCATTTTTTGCCTTTGTATGTAGACCAGCTGGTTAAGAGGTAGCTGTTAATGGCAAGTTTAGTTCAGATGGCAAATACAGTATTTCATGGTGATTTAGATTTCGCCAAAAGAGAAACATTAGGTTCAAATTCAGGATCTTGCAACTTAACCTCCCATCCCCTACACACACTATAGTATATATATATATATTTACATCAGCAAGTATTAGTAAAAAAAAAGAAAAATCCCATTCTGTTGCTGTTTTACGAAAAGTTACCATAGGACTCGGGCTCTAACATAGTGTTCCTAAAAGTGTTACAGGTACATTAGAATAAATTGAAATGTGATTCAAGAGCAGATGTTAGATCTAAAATAACTATTTTAAAATATCTTGGACCCTAATTGTGATTTTTTGAAAAATATAGGTCTCAATCACCATCAGTTCCAACAGTGAAAAACAGAACACAACAAACTCAGACACTAAAAAATAGTCATGAAAGAGAAAATGTGATCTCAGGAGGCAGTCAAGCAGAATTATCACCTGCGATTTCAGAACCATCCCATTTTATTCCCTATGTCCGAACCAATGAGATATACTATCTTGATCCAGATGCACCATTGTCTAGGCCTATATCCCAGGATCCTCAATACCAAAATCTACATGGTAAGTGTTAAGTATTCTCCTTTCCCTCAACCCTAATTCAGATGTTAGTATTGTGGCCCTTTGTTCTAGAAGTGTCACAACAAGGTTTGCCCTGGGAGAGGGGGAAAGAATTTTTTTTTCTTTGGCAAGTTCCTAGGATATAAATAAATGAAACTTTAGACTAGCATAGGGCTGTATCAAATTTTCAGAAATGTATTTGACATTTTCATCTGGCTTCAGACTGTGACCAACAGCTATGTGACCATGTCAAGGACCCACTTCTTAATCCTAATTTGGTGAAAAACAGGGATCGACAGCAAGCAATCCTTAAGGGACTATCAGAACTGAGACAGGTAAGTGCCTAGCTGGTTACATGATTTATATGACTGTAACATCCCACTTAAAAAAAAAAAGTCATCTGCATATTGATCTTGATTTATATTTGCTTCCCATTGCCACCTTTAAGAATTTCTTTCCATTGTGAAATCTTGAGACAATGCAAATATTTAAACAATTTTATTGAATAAAAAATGCATACATTTGAATGATAAAACATGATCGAAAGTTGTTTTTAAAAACCAAAGGCAGAAAATATACAATTATGCTTTAATAAATTCTTAGTAATGCAGTTCATGCTTTAAAATGACGCATTAGCAAGTGTTTGGAACAGAACATTGATGCAAGTTCCAAAGAATATAATTCAGTGTGAAATTATGTGTATAAACCTTACTCAGCAGACTACTTTTTCTCCCAGACCAGTTATTGTGATTTCTCATCTTGCTCAGGGTGACACATCCAATATGTAACTTTTTCTCTATCATAGGCTGGCCCTAAGGCCCTACTCCTAGGCACACCCTAGTGGCTCAGGCAGTGAGGCACAAGCCCAGGGGTGAAGTGGAGTGGGGTAGGGGAAACCCTGCAAAGTTAGAAAAAATAAACCATGTGCTATCATTTACCTTTTGCATTTCAAAGGTTTGTTTCTACAGAGCTAGAAAATAACCCCTACTAATAGTTACAAAGATACCCTTTAGTTTCTTAAATGCTAAGCTTTGACCTATGTAACAACTTCTACTTAAGGCAGGGAAAACTTTTCTTGTGTAGTAAGGCTAGATATGTCAAGATAAACACTGATATTAAGGGATACTCTCCTTCAGTGTCTGTCTTATTGCCATCTTTAAGAGCATTTAAAGGACAGAGTGGATCAGCCTCACAGTTATGGAGACTTTAAGAAAGGTCATCCCTACTGATTTTTATGTTAGATTTTTATGTTCAATGTCTTATAAATTATGTAATAGTTATAGAGAACCCAAGTGAGAAACGCTAAGAATTACTGGCTAAAATCCAACATTCAACGGTAAAGTTTAAGCTATGACCAAGTAACTGAGCTTTAATATATGTCTCATAGTATAATATCTGGATTAAAAACATGGAAAGATTATAAAATAAAAATAATTTGCAAGTCTACTGCACACTTTACTAACATACATCAATGTGATTTCAGGGCCTTCTCCAGAAGCAAAGGGAGTTGGAAACTAATCTCATGCCTTTAGCTGCAAATCAAGACGAGAATTTTAGTTCTTCATTTTAAATATAGAAAATCAAATCCTTCATATAAGATTTGTCTTCCAAATTATAAAATGTGCTTGTTGCTTAATTGTGTTTTTCAAATTCCTTAGATTTTTTTAAATGCTTATTTAAAACTTGTACAGTATGTAGTAAAATGCTATATAGCTTTTATATACAATAAAACCTTTTAAAAAAAAAGTTTAGTAGTTAAAAAAAAATTTTTTTTGGTCACAACATGGGTACTTGAGTCCTATAAAAACAATACTTACCTTAACACAGTCTGGAGTTTCTAACCTGTTAACAGATAACATTCTTTGACATTTTTTAATGTAGCTTATTACTAAGTGAAAAAACGCTCATATATTTTGCTCTGTAAAAAAGATTTAAAAGGATAGAACTTTTCTCAACTTTTACTAAAATAAGATTCAGTGGAGGCTTGTATGGAAATTTTTCTTTATAAATCCTAATTTTGTGACTTATATTGAAACTTCAGTTTTCAAAAACATTTGCAAATTTGTACTAGTAATGAAGAGGCAGTTAATAGCAATAGATGTTTAAAATTTATTTCTACCATATTTTAAAGGTCAGTTAGTATAGCATTTTTTTGCCACCTCAAAAATATACTTCCAACTTAAAATTCTGAAAGTTTGCTCCAAATCAAAAACCTATCTGTCTTTAAAACTGAATTTGCTTGAGGACCACACAAGCAGTGAAATCTGAATTATCAAATATCCTCAAAAGGCTGACTGAAAATTTTAGCAATAGTTGATTTTTACATGGCTAAGTCTAAAGACTTAAAAAAAAAATGCTGCTTGGTATTAAGTTTTACATACATAAACTTATCTAAATGAAATTGCATTGCATTAGATAAATCTTGAGGTATTGAGCCAAAGTCCTATAAATATTAATATCCACTAGCTTATGCCAGTATATAAAAACACTATACAAAAGCTTAAATAGGTTAAGCGTCATTTCAGTGAAAGTAGTTATCACCTGACAGAGGAAGAAAAAAGGAAAGTGACCGCTTCTGAAGACCTTTTTGCAAATATCTAGCTTTATATATAAAACAGGCTTCAATTTGAAACTGAAGTATACATGACAAATGCAAAACTAAAAGTGCCAACATGAGATAATTCGAGTACAATATGTTAAAAATATATATTTATTTCAAAGTTCCGATGCTTTAGCTGTTACAGGCCATCATGATTTAAATAAGAGGGGGAAAAACATTTGATGAAGGATAAAGAAACATTTGTTTAGAGAAAGAAATATAAATTGTTAATTCACTTTTAAGAAACAAAAAGTTCATGACAATCTAGTTGCTATTCCTTTTTTGAGTATGACCTGGAAAAAACGTTTTTCCCCCAACTTAATGGAGATGGAGATTTATCTCTATCCAAGCTTTGAGTATAAGCAGATGAAAAGTAATTTTCACTTTCTTGAGACTGAGTTGATGAAAGGGCATATGGTGTCCCCAAAAATGTCTGATGAGTAAGAACATTAAAATGACTAAACTGATGGGACATATTTAATTGACTGTGATAGACCTGGAAGTTGCTATATGAATCTTGTTCAGCTGAAATGCTGTTCTCTCCAGAGCATACTATAGCAAAAGAAGTTCTCTCTTCAGAGTCAATTTGAGAAGTCTTATCTTCTAATAAACTTTTTTGCACGTCAAGAGACGATTGCAACTCAGTTTGAATATTCCTTTTTTGATCTGTTCCATGTGATCCTTTGGTCTCTTTCGCCAATATTCCTGAATGAAAATTGCTGCATACTTCTATATGTGAGATTTCATCCCCTGAATCCAGAGACATATCCTCTTCATCCTTTTCATCGTTTTCTAAAAGAGCTACATTTAAAAAACAAAAAGTCCTCCTCTATTGAAATACACAATCTGTTTAAGTTTTAAAATTATACACTACTCACACAATATAATGCGTCAGGGTCTGCAAGTCCACAATCCCTTAAAGCTTGGTCTTCTGCCACAAGTTCACTTAGTCACAACACTCACACTAGGTGTGAATGTCCAGATAATCCGATGCTAAAAGCTTCTGCGAAATGTGTTCACGTTTAATGTTGGGAAATCCCAACTCCCAGCTCCAAAGGGGTTAATGTCAAAACAGCATCTAAAGTTATACGGTAATTCAGTATTTGACAAGACACATATAAAATAAAACTCTGACATCTAGTTTCCTGGATTACTATTAAACTGGTTAGCTCTATCAAATGTTCGATCATCTCTGCTTTCCATCAAAAAAACAAAAGTACGTCTTTCATTTTACTTAGTACCTGAAATCAAAGCAGAGGCCATCTCACAAAAGACTAAAGCTATGGAGAGCCCGACTATCTTGTAGTCACGTTGCTTTATATATCCGGGGAGATTTAGTGTCACAAGACTAGATCCTCATTTCTGGTGTCCTTTTTAAAAGGTATATAACCCCTTTGCTGATAGAAGTAGCCGACACAGCTTACATATCCTCAAGGACAAAGTTCCTGCTCTAAGTATGAAATCTAAAGTAACTAACAGCTTGTATAGACTACGGCATATTAAATGTACATGCTAAGTATAATACTTAATGACACAAAACACTTTTCCTAAAGCTGTTTACACTGAGGTGAGTGCTTTCAAAATAGGCATTTCATTATCTGATAACAGAACAAAACCATTCCTTTTTTGTCTGCCTTAAAGAAAAGGAAAACTACTGAAAAGTTACCTGACTGAGACTCAAGAGTCTCATTAGCACCAAGCAGTGGTAGATTTTCTTCTGTGAGCGAGTTGTGATAGCCCACAAGATTTTTAAAGTTTTGCATAAAGTCTTCGGCAGTTGCGACCACTATTCCATTATCTGTGTAACTGGAAAACATCTTGATACTTTTTTCTAAATAAAAACAAAAAGTTTTGAGTATAAACTATTTTTAAAAATACACATGGACAAATGATGCCTGCTCCCAGCCCTCCCTCACAAAATCCTTTGATCCGTTTTCAGAATTCTAGTTATCAACACCCACCACACTCCCATAAAACCATTCACCCACACTCCTACATCCTTAGAGCTTCAGAGGTCTCTCCTTACCTGTTATAAAGATGATGTGTCGCTGCTGTATGTTCTGAGCCTGAAGTCTAATAAGACAATCCAATTCTGGAGCATTTCGAGTTTGTGAATCACAGTTATGGTATGACAATATTTCAACCAGATGTTTTTTCTGATAGACATTCAGAAGTGTCAATAGACTCAGAGCTTTAGTATTCAATCTGTGAAATTAAGTAGTTTAGTACCTAGATTGAAATTTCTGAAATTTAGTACAGAAGTTTTTATTTCAAATTGAAAACTGTTTCACAACCGAGACAACTAATGAAACTGTACTAGGCAGCTCACTCCCTGATGATGTAATAGGCAGGGGTGTTTCTTCTAAGACAGAGGAAGAGTATGAATTGTTAACCCACACTTAAGTCCAGGAGCTTTCTCTGGGTGCAAAGCCTAATGAGGGTCAGACTAAAAACCCAACTATTTTTACTGATTAACAAGACACAGTTCTCTTTAACTTTTACTACTTCATAACTTTAATAAAGGGTATAATAGGACCGCAAAAATAAATCCTTCAAAAAAAAACCCAAAATACCACATAATCTATCCATAATCTACATAGAGAAAACTTTGTGAACATTATTAATGTTAAAATCAATAACCGTTATATAGTTATTTTTCTTACCTGCCCAGTTCCTTTAGTTTTTTCTGAAATTTACAGTGGACTTTCCATTGCCACTTTCCTTCTGGAGTACTAAGTTCTTCAAGGAATGTCAAAAAATTTTTAAGGCTTTCTGTTAGAGATAATGAAAGTTAAGTAACAGTCACTAACTACTGAATTGCAGAATGAATGTTTTTGTTGATAGTTTATAGAAACACCTATGTTCTTATGCAGTACTTTTTTTCCTCTCAAGGGACACTGTTATCTACATATTCCCTCTTTTAGATCTATACATAAAAAAAGAAAGAATATTGATAACAGTATCAAACCACAATGAACCAATTCAAGTGTAGGAGGTAGAGCCTTGCTTTGTACCAGATTTAGAGGAAATTATGAACACTAAAGAGAATGGAAAAGGCATATGATGTAATAAAAGTTCAAGAAAATAATGAAATTATTAGCTTTCTGTGCTAGGATAGATAATACATTTAAAAGTATGAGTCATTAATGAGAAAAATCTAAGTGTCAGAAGTCACATGCTCAGAAGAACTGTATTATCATAAATCTTACCAATTGTGATAACTTCTGGATTTAGAATAGATTCATCAGATACAATAAAACCTCCAGATACAAATAATTCATTGTATGTATGATTTTTAACATCATCCAGACTATCAACACCAGCAAAACTGACACAGGGAAGCTTCTTTAAAGTCACCAAGCCAGGTACCTGTTTAAATGCCAAAATAAAATTAGAAACAAGGACTGATAAAGAAAGTTAGTATGAACCAAGACAATTTTTAAATAAATGTACTATGGTTCTCCTACATTAGTATGCAGCTTCTAGAAAACCAAGCACAAAAGCAACATTATTTCCAAATATATAAACCAACATTTATGAATCAAGCACCTATTATAAAGAGAACACTAAGGAAAAAGGCACTTAACAAAAGACCTGGAAACACGGAATGGATAAATCACCAACTTTTCTGGCCCTATTAGTACAGTCAGAATTCAGATGAGGACATGAGCCTATGTTCTAGAACAGTCAAGAAAAGTCTTTAAAAAACATTAGGACCTGCAATACAGACTTGAAAGACTGGATGGGATAACTCCAAATCCAAGAAGGGGGGTTGATTTGGCAAAGAGAGGGCACAAATAGGTTTTACCCAGGACATACAAATGAAGATGAGAACATAAAGAGTCAGCAGACCCACTGGCATTCAAGCAATTAGTATTCTTACTTAGTCCTGACTATTTGAATGATAGGCAAGATCTGTGATGTGGTGCAAAATTTGAAATTTTGCAGATATAAAATTTGAATCCCACAAGCTGACTCATGGAAGGATCATTTAGGTCTTAAGTCTTTTATCGCCTTTAAAACTTATGAGAATATTTTAAAAACAAATAGTTTTGCATCAAAGACAGTATGATACTAAAATAAAGGAGTTTTAATAATCAAAAGTACTGAATTTGACTTTAATTTAATCTACCTTGTGGATGAAGCCTGCAATGTCTTCATTTTGAATAATAATCAACAGTTTATCTAATTTTGATCTTCTTTCCAAAAACTGTTCTGGGTGACACTCTGTGTTGCCTAATTTGATAAGATATTCCTGTTAAGGGGAAAAAAAGAAAAGAAACTGAATCAACACTAAAAATTTTTTGCAAATACCCCTTTAACACCAGAAATGCAAGATAAGTTAATATGGTTAACTACCACTAGAAAACTATTAATGATAAACTTATATTCAAAGGGAGCTCAGAATCACTGAGTCTACTCTTACAGAATATAACGCTAGGAGCTTATGGTCAGTCATAATGTTACAATGCTATGCAATCAAAGCCAAATCAATGTCAGTGTAGGCTAGCAAAAAGAACTGTAAGGGCATGCCCTGGTAGAGCTAGCAGTTAAGTCAATCACCTCTGAAGGAGGGCGGGCCACATACCCCTGGGATTCAAGTCCCAGGTCTGGGGAAACAACCAGTGTGAACAACTAAATGAAAATAAAATAAAGTGCTTCTTTTGCTAAAAAAAATAAAACAAAAATAACAAAAAATCCTGTAAGAACAATGGATCAGCTCAGGTTCTTCACAGCTCCATTACTTATTACGTGGGCCTCAGAGCCCATCATTAACCACTCTCACTCATTTTCCTTTCCTTTCAAAACATGCCTTGGGTTATCTACAGCAATATCACTGGTATACGTCTTCAGAAATATGAAACAATTTCCAAAGGCTGTAGCTTATTTAATTCACAACAGCCAAAATCATTTATGAGCCTTTAGTATATATAATGATATTCACAAACTAATTAATCATGTCTGTCAAATTTACTCCTTCAGGCAAAACAGACTCTTCCATACCTAATACCTCCCCTCCATGGTGGTAATTGTGGTTTGTTACTACCTTTGAAAGGACACAAGGTAGTAAGTAGTCTGAACACAGCTCTGTTACTCTTTGCTTGCTGGTAGAATCCTGAACTCGAGAGACAAACTGAAGGGTCCTGGAGATGATATTCCTCATTTCACAGACAAGGAAGCATAAATGTTCTCAGAGTTGGCACTACTGGTTAGATAGCCTTACAACCAGAGCTGTCACACCTGAAGAGGATGTTTCTGGTAGCCTAAACTAAAGCAGCAGAATCTATAGTTGATTTTGCTCTAACTTGGAAAGTTTCTAAGCAGACCCCAGAGCAGTAAACAGTAAGGTAATGAAAAGATAAATTGCTGTCTGACAGGCCTGTGTGTAATTTTTGGTCTTTTTGCATTAAGAAACTATGAAGTTCATTTTAGATAAAAACAGTTTATTTAACTCATACAAAAACATTCAGAAACATTTAGGAAGCTTAAAATTTTATTCATAAAGTCTCTTACTCTTATAACATTTTTTGCTGGAAATTTGCCAATGAATACTGATTCAAAGAATTAAAGTGCTGACTGGATTTCCTATCAGATTTGTAAAATACATAGCAGCGCCTCCTTTTCATCTATATAAGCAAATAATAGAGATATGATTATTTTATGTCAGAATGAATTAAAAGCTCCTTTCATAAGTAAATGCATTTCCGCTAAGTATGTTAAAATTTGTTTAAAAAACGTGGTGGGTGAAAGTGAGTAATGCTAGCACACTGAAACCCATGTCCAACCTGTCTTCTCATCCAGCCCCACACCAACATGCAATGTTATCCTAAGACCACTGTGCATGGAAAAAAGTTGGAGAAGCTCCTATATTCGATTAGAGGGCAAAAATGCATCTAAGGATTTCTAGTAGTCTGGTTTCATCTTTCCAAAAAACCAGGGATATTAGTAAAGACACACTGATCACCTTTTTCACTTCCATGCTCTTTATGTTCTCATGGGCACATCACATTAAACATGCTGACATCAGATCTCCAAACTGACAAAGACTCAGGACATGTCAGCAGCATGGAATTTTGGGGCTACTCTGGGCTTATAAGCCACTTATTTATAGTCACCTTCTGCTTTCTCTAACAAGACAAGCAAAACCCCAGTCATGATAAGCAAATTCCACAAATGGGAGCAATTATTTGAACACCAAAGGCATTCCCTTAAAGGAATGAAAATCCCATAGTTTAGCAAATACTAATTGGTAATATTAAACTAGTGATAAAACTTACAATTATAATTTATGTATCTAATATTACAAATTTCACGGACTATGTCTATACCAATAATTTTTTAAAACCAAGTACTAGAAATGCTACTTTGTAGCTTTAATAGAAAAAATATGCTTTGCATACGGAATCTTTTATAACTGGGTAAAGGATCATCACGCTCTTTGACAAGTGCAAGAGGAAACACTGATATGACCAGGGTATCAAGAGACACCAAAAATAAAAAACCAAGTAAGAAACATCTAAACTCTCTGAATCTTCAGTTTAAAGGTATTTTCCGTATGTATACAAATGGTCTTTATGATGGCATTATAAAATAAGATTCAAAATCCTAAGGTATTTAGAAAACAGGTTATGAACTTAGTTGTTTATTTTTCCTGCATTAAACTGTTAAACTCTGTGGTCATCATTTAAAAACAAAACAATTCCACTGTATAGAGGTCAGACCCAACAAGACAAGTTTATACAGCATTATTACCACTTTATCATTTAGTTACCTTTATTTCTTTACAGAGCACACTCTCCTCTTCTTCATGAATGTAAAATTTCACAGTATTTTTCTGGACATCTTTCATAATTTTAACCAAACTGTTAAATACTTCAGGTTCTAACTGGCTTATAAAATTGGAAAGAGCTGGCTGGGCAGAAATGTTTACATCACTGGGCGATTTTGCTGTTTCTTTTTCTATCGGTTCCTGGGCAACTTCACCAGGTACAGTATGATCTGAAGTCACCATGAGCTCTGTGGCATGGTGTTGCTGGTTCATTTCTACTTCAGTTAAACTCAAAGTTGAAGAGGAATGCAGCTCATTAGAGTTTTCTTTCAAAGTATCACTACAAAGTGGCTCAAGGTGGTGCTTATTGTTGAAGTCACTTGAGGAAACAGGTAGGACATGCCTTCCCAGGGGATTCAATGCTATCTTAGTACCAGAATCGTTGGGACTGACTGGTGGCAAATTCCCACCCTTGGCTGATGCTTTGATGATAATAGTATTTAGTTTTTCATGTAAGCCATCAACAAACTCCTGTACACCAGCTTTGGACGTCTTAGAATATATGAACTCAGAAAGCCGTTTCATCTTCTCTTGTGTTGAAAAGATAGGTGTGGAAATTCTACTGACATACGAAATATTCTTTTGCTTCAAAATCTCTTCTATCTTCCTAGAAAAGAGACTGTACTCTCCTAACACTGTCCTCTCTGTGGTTTCACTCATTGCAGGCGGCTCTGCTGCTGGCACACACTGCTCCTCCACTGTCACCACCTGACCTGTCAACACGTCATCCTCAGTGGTACCCTTTAGTGTGTCTGTAAATGGAGAGGATGGAAACTGATAATCAGAACTTCTCTGTCTACTTATTACCCGGGGGTCATTAGGAAAGGCCTCCTGTGGTGGCAGACACACCAGCTGCTCTTCTGGTGATTTCATACCTACATAGGAAGAGTTCATTATTATAAGAACAATTCAAAAAGATAACATCTAAAAACAAATTCATAAAAAAAAAGTATCAGGTCAAATGTATACTTAGAATGAATTATATATTGGAAGGTAGAATAAAATTCTCAAAGTTGTGAACCCTATTTTTCTATGTGTCCTACTTATGGCTGGTCTTTGGATTTCAGTAGCTAGAGCAATAACTTTGTTATTTTTTTAATTTATTTTGAAATCTTCAAACAAGCATCAATACAAATTCAGTCATTTGCTAATTTCTGCCTCATTACCTTTCTTTAACATGTTTTAATCAGATGGTCAGCTGCAACAACTTGCTCAAACCCTATATTCATCACCAAGTAGTTTCTACTATGGTGATACTTCAATATAAATATTTTGAGCCTAAGGTAACTGGAGGAATGCCAAACTGAAATGGTGTGGGAATAACTGCCAAGCTAAGAGTTGTCTTCAGGATCTAGGGTAATTTTATCTGGTTTCAAATTTTATATGCTTTCACAAATGGAGTTGGTGGAATTTTCTACAATTTTAGGAAATTCAATTTATCAGAGAAAGAGGGTTAATTAATATAGGAAGAAAACATTTCATAGCTGTATTAATAGTAACATTTTTGACATCGCTTTAAGTATTATGTTTTGTTTAGAATTACAGGAAAATTCACAAATGAAAGTACAGCCTGACTCTTGACAACTAGATCAGTCCCTTAAAATCATACATATTCCCCCAACAAATCCTAAACTCAAACACGATGTTTCTGAAATTCTATTTCAAAAGAGGTACCCTAAGTTCCTTTTTTAAAAACAAGGAGAAAATATGTTTAACTGCAATGTATATAGACTATTATATTTTAGGAAAAGAAAAAAATGCATGATCTTTGCTTAGATTACACAATTTTATTCTTTAAAAATTTTAATTTTTATTTAAATCTTAGCAACATTCCCTAACAAAATGGCTGCTATAGTATATATGAAGTAGTACTTCTAAGACAGGTATTTTATAGTTTTAAAAACATGTGAATTCCTCATTGTAGTTTGCACCCAGGGATAGCATCATGCACTTTCTATACAAAATTAAGTTTGACTCTCCTACATTCACACTTTCCTAAAAGATTAAATAGCCTCAAAAGCAACCAGCCATGTAGTGACAGTTCTTCACCAACCTGGGTGATTACCATGAACTACTGCTGCCCAAAACTACTGCAAAGGCACCTGTCAACAGGGTAAGATGACTATAGCAGTTCTGAAGGTGAAGAGAAAGAAAGCAAAATGTCCAACGCACCAAGGATTAAAATTATATGAAATCATAAATCAGAAAATTCAAGTTCCATAAAATAATCCAGAGTATTAATGTCCTCAAAGTCCTTATCTTCAACATGGGGTTTAGTAAACATATGTCTGGAAGTGTACATAAGAAATCTGTAATACAGGTTGATCAATGGAGAAAACTATCTGGGTAAGGGATGGAAGATTTACTTTTTGAATTATTTTTGTACTTCTTAAATTATGTGTGCTAAATTATATGAGTATGTCTGATTTGTTCAAGTTAAAAAAATCTTAATTGTCTTGTATAAAACAAGGAGGACCACTTGTAATTTTAAAACTTCCGAAGTATTTATTACTTTAAATGATATATTTACACCCAAAATTTATAGGGATAGTTCAGATCAAGATGATTCCTTTAGGCTTATGGATAAAGAGAATTTCTATAAGCTAAAATAACTTAAATACATGGGTAATTTTCCATATTAATAACTGTAAGTCAATATTGCTTTTAAAAATGTAAATGATCACCATGCAATTTTATTTTGAACAACCAGATTACCATTATCTGATTTCATTTAAGACTGACAAGTTTATTATTTTAAAAATGCCTTCTTCAATGAATGATTTACACAAAACATACATGTCAAGATTATAAAATGACTTTTCTACTGACTGCCATTCAAGCATAACAATAGTTTAAATGAAAGGGAGTTCTCTAAAGGCAACATCATTCAGATTATCTACTCGCTCAGTCACAAGCTATGAAAATGTTGTCTCTTAGAGGACTTCAGATGTTGATGGGCAATTCTGAAGTATAAACAAGATAGATATCTTAATGAGATTAGTTGCTCTTAATGAGAATTACTGATAGATACAAAGCATAGTGAAAGAGTCAAAAACAAAAGAGGATATATACAGGTTCCATTTATCTTAAATTCAAGAACAGAGAGAACTAATTTATGGTAAAAGAAGTTAAGCTAGTTACTGTTGGGGCAGAGGGCATTACAGGGAGAAGCAAAAGAAAACCTCGTAGGGTGTTGGAAATGTTTTACATCTTGACTTGGGTGGTGGTCATACCTCTCTAGAAATTCACTGAGCTGTATGTACACTAAAGATAAGTGCACTGTCCTATATGTATTGTATGTTATTCCTTTTTCTTTTTTCAAAGTCATCATTTCCTAAGAGGAGCCATAAGGATTTTCTTGAATAAAACTATAAACAATCTTTCTTATTAATTCTCAAAAGAAAGGACTAACTACAAAGATCAATTGAAATTAGTCATTTAATTTTCCTTCCAAATTAAAACAACAAAAAAAGCAAACCACCATTTAGGATTTCTAAAAGCATAAGACACAACAAAATGGAAACAAATAAAGGCCTATTAACAAACTATAAGCAAGAAAACAATGCCTAAGACCATCTGCGGGGAAGTACCGATTTCTGGAGTCCAAAATTTTCCCAATTTCTTACTTAAACTATCTGCAGAAATTAGCTTTATAGTCAAAATAATTGAGTGGGGGAAAAAAAAAAACCTGAAAGAGAAATGGTCTCGCGTCCTATTTTTTAAATTTAAAAGAAACTTAACTGCTTCTTCTCGTTGGATATTCCACAGATATGGATTAAGAAAAACACCGTGATCTCCCCAAGTCATTGTATTGGATGAAATCTACTGTAGGTGAAGAAAACTTCAAATTCTTCGTATGAGAATATTTGATACAAATCAATTAATGATTTAAATACAAATATGGTATTATCCAAATTTTCTGTTATCAACAGTAATTGATGTCCTACTGATGGAGAACCAGAAATGTAACTAGCAATTCTGAAGAAAGACACACTGGGAGGAAAAGAAAAGGGAGCCTTCTTACCTGGTATTTGCTTCTCACCCTGTTTCCCCAGCTGGTCCTCTGGACTTCTTGTATTCCCTCCTGAGCGAAAAGCATCCATTAGATTCAAAGTCTCTCTTTGGTGATACCTATTAAGTCCCTTTCGGATAATCCTAAATGCTAACAAATCCAGTATTCCTTCTTTTGTCTAAAATAATCTGGTAGTAAGAAATCAAATTTCTTACAAACAGATGAATTAAAAAATAACAAATTTCTTAGATGACAGCTTGCTATAACGATATTTACGCTAGCAATCTGAAAAGACAGCATTTAACTGGCTGAACAAAAACCATCATTTCCTCTCCATAGCTACCTCATCTTATGAGAAACTCAATTTCTACCAACAAGCTTCATTTGCAAGTCTGCATGATAAACTCTACAGCATAAGAGTTTTAAATGCCTGTTTTTAATGGGCTCTTTTTCAAATACTTGCTAATGCTGAAGAAGAGCAAGTTAAAGACACTGAAGATATAAGAATCAAGTAAGATGAAACAGCTAGTGGTCTGAAACCAGAATCTAGACAAAAAGCCCTTCAGGAAACTGATCTCTAAGTAAAAATGAAACAAATCTAAGCCCCAGTTTGCTTACTCTTACCTGTAATTGGAATCAGTTTCCAGTGTATTTCAGTCTCTTCATCACTATTTGACTTACATTGCCTACGGAATCCATGTTCAATGGGAACACTGGGACACAAACTGCAATCTTCAAAATTATTCATGCTAATTAAATTTGGATCCTAAAAAATGAAGTATATATTCAATAGCTTTCATTCCAATTCATCTTAATTTCAAGAATAAACAATTTTTATAGGACATTCACAAGCTTCGATGTAAACATTACAAATGAGTAAAATCAAGATGGTAACGTTAGTTAATACTAAAGACTCAAAACAATTTTTCCTCTCAAAAACCATTTGAGCAGAGGTTGGTAAATTTTTTGGCAAAGCACCAAATATTTCAGGCTTTGTGGGCCAGAGAGTTCTGCCCATTGTAGTATAAGAGCAGCCACAAGCAACCAAAGAATAGACATGGATGTGTTCCAATAAACTTTAGTTATGATGCCCTTTGGTGGAATAGTGGTTAGTTCTGTGTCCTCTATCCGCCAGATTTGGAATGTTAAATGTCAGAAAATATTAGCAGTGTAAGTTAATTTCTTCACGCCTATCTTACATACCTCCCCCAAGTAAGCCTCCTGACATCCTCCCCCTAAAATAACTATCCAGAAATGACACAGAGAAAGATTGGGTTTATGTGTCTGACTTCCATTCAAAGTCAGGGAAGAGAAAATGAAGGGAAGAGCAAATTAGAACTAAGTCCTCAAGGATATGGTGCCATGCTGACGTTGCTCCCTAAGTGATATAGCGACTTCTTGGAAGGACGGGGAGTAGGGAAATAGTTATCAGCTAGAGATCAGTACTCTGAGCACATATCAAAAATAAACTAGATGCCTCTGTACAGTAAAACTAAGTCAGTTAACAGGTTATCTGAAGGCCATTAATTTCCTATTCCTGAATGCATGAGAAAAATTACCTAACCTTGACTGTAACACAGGTACACTAACTTCAGCTGCTGCATCTGCCTCACCTTTGGATTCTGTTACTGCCATAAGAATGCCTATGTTTTGAGAATTGAATTTAATTATGAAATAATATGGAATTAATTTCCAAAAAAGTCATTCCTAACAAATATTTATTTCGGTCATAACTTTATTACAACAGGTAAATCTTAAACTATAATGTATAAGCCTATAAGGAAGAAGGAAAAGGTCTGCATTTATCTCATAACAAGGAATAACTTTGATATAATATTCCAGACATTTTTATTGAAATACACATTTTGCTTCTTTTTGAAAGGGGAAAACTCATTGAAACACATTCCACATCCTCCTTTTCACACACATATTCACAAAAACAAACAAAGACAATCAAAAGACATATGCTTACTTCTTTCAAATGTAGTTTGTCAGTTACTTCACTGGTAGAAACAGCAATAGGATACTTTAAGGATGACATATCAACTTCTAGCAAAGGGCTCTGAGTACCCTTAAAACGTACATTTTCAATTTTTGCACAAGCGGATTGCTCATATTCCTTCTTATCTGGGGTGGAGTTCAGCTCATATTCATGTTTTTGCCTGGGCTCATCAAAGGCCTCATCAGTGCTCAATCCTAAGGCTTTGTTGACTGTATCTGTCAAGGATGCATCAGAATGGCGTGCATTTGCTAGGGTTTCGGATAGCCAATTAAATAGCTTATGGATATCATCAATGCCAGAGTTAGAGGTTTCCTGATGCTGCTGTCGCAAGTCAGCATCATGCCCAATAGGCTGCGGAGATTCTGAGAAGAAAAAACAAAACAAAACGCCATCTCTTAGTTTGGAAGGCTAACACAAAAACAAAAAAATCAGCTATACCTTGCAATTACCAAAATCATGGGTAGAAACACAGACCACTACCTTAGATTTTCAAAGAATATTCATCCTTTATAATACCCATGTTCTAAAAATTTGAACATTGATCCGTATTCCCATTCCCATTATTCAAAAGCTTATTTTTGTAAGCTGAAAATTCTATTAATGGAAAAGTGAGTTCAATCATGTTGGTAATATGGATAAAGTATATTAAAAAGAATACTATATAGTTACCTTAAACTACCACCAAAATGCCAACGTCAACCTGGTGCTTGACAAAAGACAAAAAATTCTGCACTTGCTATTGTACAAAATGTAAAGATGATATAAGGACTTATACTTAAATCTACTAAAAAAATAAAACCCATGACTTAATTTTATTTCTATCTCCTCTATACCTATTTTTTTTGCTCTCAAGGCACTGGCTGAAATCCTTAATACTTTAGCCTTTAATGACTGGTTATATTATTTAAATTTGTTAAAAAAGCTAGAATTTTGAAAAACAATGATTCTGAAGAAATCTACACCAATCTTGCACTAAGAACAAAAAGCACTATTAGTGAAAACATTTTAAGTCACAGTTCCAGGCAGGTATAAATCTGAGTACTGTACACAACCAACATATTAAAAACCTTGCAAAGGGAGCAGATATCCAAGTCATATACTTTCACGCTGAGGGGAGGGGAGGTGGTGTGGCATGTGATATGGGGTGTGAAGGTATGTGTGAAGTCTGAGTATGTGTCAGGATTTCCAAATTGTCTAAGTGTACCATAGCAAATAAAAAGTTAGAAACATTAGAGTAGAAACTGTATAATTATAATGATAGGAAATTACAGAACAGGCAAAACTCATCTACAGAAACAGAAAGCAGATCAGTGGTGGGGTGGGGCGATTAACTACAAAGGAGTACACAAAGGCATCTTTTGGAAGTAATGGAATATTCTATACAGTGGTGACAACAGTTAGAAAAACTCAAAACTGTGTGTTTAAAAATCATACCTTAGAAAAGTTGATGTTAAAAGTTAAGAGGGTAGGGAGATAAGAGATTACTTCTTACAAAATGTGGATTCAGCAACAAATCAAGATCAGCTTTTTAAAAGCTACAATCCAAACTTTAAATATCTATTTTTAGAAATCAGCAATAAAATATCTAAAATGACTTGAAACACAAGCAATGCAAACTTAAGAGATACAAGCCTAACAGTCACAAGTTCTAGCTTTAACCTATGTACCCTTTTTCTCCCCTGCCTCATTTCTCCTTTGGTCTATTATAGTTCGTATGGCTTTTCCACCATTTTAATTATTGATAAAGCTTGATTTTCACATATACAAAATTATCAGCGAAAATGGTACCAAAAATTAAGTATCTTGATCTATTATGCACTCAATGCAGGGAACAGAAAATTTAGAAACAATGACAATGCTTTGGAGTCAATATTCTGATTTCAAACCCATTAAAAATCTACAAAACCTTTTTTAAGAGGAGGAAGAAGCATTTTTATTTAGTTGTTTTATTCCCCTTTCCTGCCCCCTGGCCCCAGGTGCTGAACCTGGGTCCTCGGGCCTTACATGGGCCACACCCCAGCTGTCTCAGCCACCTGAGTCACCAGGATGTGCCCTACAACTTTAAAGTTATTTAAAATTCTCTGAGATTTTTTTTTTTTCATCTGTAAATAAATAATGTCTACACTCAAGAAATAAATGAGTACATACACATAAAGTACCAAACACACAGTTGGCACTTAACTCTTAAAACAAGTAAACCGTTATATTCCAAAAATTCTTTCTTTACAAAAACAGGACAGGATAGATGGGCTCTGGGACTGTAATTTGCAGACCTCTGTATAAGGGGAAAAGACAGAACCACTTTATTGTATTTTTGGTAGTTATTTTTATATTATGTAAAAGCAATCTGGTATTTTACCTTCATACAGATGGCAATTTTCTGAGAAATTAGTGGTTTTGGCAAGCTTTCTCATATTTTCAGGTAGATCCTCAAGTTTCCTTTTCAAGACTGTTTTGCTTCTCAAATCTTCAGTGTCTAAGTCGCCGCCCACATTTTTTTTCCTACACTGAATTAAATTAATCAATTCTTTGACTCTATCCTTATCATAATCCAAAGAGTGAGATGACTTCTGTTTTCCAGGTGTAATAGGTTTACCCCTTGAGTTATTTCGTTTCCCAAATTTCGTTTGGAACTTTATACCATTCACTTCTTCTTCTTGGCCTTCATAATCTGAAAGTGGACTGAACTGCTGAAGTTTTCTGTTTTCTTCAAATAGTTCTTTTAACTTACAAATAGATAACTGATACATTTCAGGCCGAAAAATATAGGTATGCAAGCAATTGTCAATATGGGATTTATTTTTTGGAGCAGAGTATAAGAATTTTTTATCATCTAATCGTGAATCATAGGAGAACATGATAAACTCTCGTTTACCTGAACCAAAACCTCGCTTAAAAAATTCACTTACATATTTTTCAACAACAGAATGAAAATTTATAGTATTTATATTTTTGAATTCTTTTCGACACTGAATCAAAGCAAACTGCAAAAACTGCGTTATTTTTAATACATCTGGCATGCTCTCGTGTCTCTCTTGCAGTGCTGCATTGGTTGAACCCTTTTGTGCTATAATAAACAAAAAGCAAACCATGTTAGCAGTCAAGAAACTAATCAAGTACACGTCTACATACCATTAAATAAATGTAATATTCATACATTATCGGTAAACATTATCGGTATGCACTGTAATACATGTCTATAGTATAGAAATAAATAAATAAATAAATAAATAAATATATATATATATATATATAACAGGGTTCTAAACATAGGCGTCTGCAATAGGCCAATAGGAAACAAAACAAAAAAATTGTAAAGCCTATTTTTAAAGGGAATAATACCTACTCACTGAAGATCTTCTTTATTCCCTATTTTCCCAGGTAATTCAAATAGTGTTAAGGAAAATGTAAGGAGAAATAAAGAGGCAGGGCAAAACCTGAGGCTCATAGCAAGACAGTCCCACAAATGAGAACACTCTTTCTCCTTCCTGTTAAAATGTAACAACTTCCCAGGAACTCTCTTCCTCATAAGGACATACAGGCAGTAAATGCCACATCGGAGAATCTCATCCTCACTCTAATAGTGAAATTCATTAGTGGAAACGTACTGCATTAAAGCTAGTTCTTAGAAAACAGCGCCTATCAAATTTTCTCTAACACCTGGCACAGTTGATGGAGTAGTGGTTAGGCACCGTTCGCATACATCCAAAGGTCCCAGGTTTGTATCCCAGGGCCAGACCAAGATGAACAACCAAATACAAATAAATTTAAAAACGCTTCTTCCTCCTCTTTTCCTGCTTACCTGCTTCTACTCATTCATTCTTACTCACACCTTTTTTTAAAAAAATTTCTTTCTCCAACTTCAATGCGAAAAATTCTTTACTTTCGAAAGGCCTAACATTTAACCAAGCACATGCTTCTATACTTGCATTTGAAATAAAAAGTGAATTGAACTAAAAATAATTTTATAATCACATAAAACACTGAAAAACTATATATTATATTATAATATAATTACCAATTATAATCAACTCTTTAAAAAGTACTGATAAAACCAAACCCAAATAACTTTTCATAGTTAAAAAAATATCATCATGGGTTTTATATTGCTACTACCTCTTCTAACCCCTGGTATTTCACTATTTCCCAAAACATGATGTAAGAAAGAAAAAATACTTCATGAGTTATCTGGATATTTTCAATAAATGTAGGTTTCTATAAGTAACTAGATTTAGATATTCAAAGAACTTACAATTAACTATGCTTCTAGGTTCTTGAAACAGAAACAAAGCATGTAGGGCTCGAGATTTGGCAGTTTGGTGTTCTAAAAAAATAGAAGCCAAATTCATTATCAATGTATTTTAACTAAAAAGTCGACAAAGAATTTAAAAATTAAGGAGATCACCTACCATATGGAGAAACCATTTGATAAGGAGAGAGAAGAAAAAGGTATCCTCGGTCTCCCAAAGGTTTAACAAGAACCTGCATTTATGCAAGAGGGAAGAAATTGAATCTTCTTTATTATTTCTTACCATAAGACAGACACACAGCAGTTTCTACTACTTAGAAGATAAAAAGAATGACTTTTTATGGAAAGATATTGCTATTGAATTAATTTAACTTTTTCTGCCAACTCTACACTGACTTAATAGGATTCAAATCAAACCTAAATTCTTTATTATTCTAATGAGAAAGTATTGTTGAAAGAATCCCAATTAACAGTGAAACCAACTTGCTGATTCTTCCTTGAAGCTAAAATACAAGGACCAAACTAAAGACTAATAATTTCCTCAGCAACTGAAGACATGTTATTAACTGTCAAAAGAGTGTGCTAAATGTTACAGATACAGAACAGTATGACACAAATGTTGCTTTGAAGATTTCAGGTTAATTGGCAAATGGAATATGTTGCTACAATCTACTTCTACACATTTAAGGAACATCTTTAACAAGAAAGGTGATTTGTCTTGTCAGAGATAATTTTAAAGACAATCAACACAAGAACCTTGATCATGAAGATTTATAACTGGGTAGAGAAAAACACAAGAAATATCAATAATCACTTAACAAAGTTCTCAAAAAGATTTACGAAGTAATTGGGGGTGAGGGGGATACAGTTTATGGCTGGAAAAGATACTGAGTGTCCTGTAGGTAGATTGTGAAAGATGGGCACGTTGCCAAGAGCCCAAGCTTGTGAGGACGTTTTAATAGCGGCAACATCATGAGCAAAGGCAGAGTCACAATATGAT
The DNA here is from genome assembly GCA_004363575.1 of Solenodon paradoxus. Lineage (NCBI taxonomy): Eukaryota > Metazoa > Chordata > Mammalia > Eulipotyphla > Solenodontidae > Solenodon > Solenodon paradoxus. The sequence continues at coordinate 39,058 of RJWH01004524.1, read as the reverse complement.
TAACAATCTGCAGTCATCAGAATTCTTGAAATTGACAAGAGTGAGGGCACACCAGGACAAATGTATAAGACAAGTCTGAGAGAAAAGATCATGGACCAGATTGCAAAAAAACAAGAGTTAACAGGTTAGCAGTTCAGGGATTAGTGCAATAGTTCACAATATTTTTTTGTATTAAAAGGATAAGTAAAGGAAGAACTGAGCATGGCAGCTGAACAGAAAAAGACTGCAAAAAAACTTGTTATTTAAATTTCTACTAAACAATTCCATGAAAAAAGTCTGTGTAAGAAACAATAATTTCAAGGACAAAAAGTAACTATGCTACCAATTTAATAAAAATACTGAACACTCAAAAATAAAAGGAACAATGTACCTTAAAATTTTAATTTTTGCCCAAGTCCTCGATATCAGAACAAGGAAGGTAAAAAGAGAGTAAGATTTTCATATTATATGGTCACTGAGGAAAATCAAGTCAGATTCTTTTAACTTCTCACCCGCTCCAAATACCAAGTTTTAAAAAATTCCACTGACTGAGTAGTCTAAAGACCCATGTCCTCTTAGGAGCTTCATTATGCTCAGATCCTTGGAATAAAGGAATCTACATCCAGAAACAACACTTATCAAAGATCCTAGGAGTAATATATGTGGTTTTAGTGTAAAGAAACATTTCTATTCTGTTGAAAAGGCAACGTCTATGATTTCTATGTTCCTGCTAGCTCTATTTATTACACATTACATTTTCCTACCCCCTCAGAAAACACTATTAACAAAGTCTGTGGATTATTATTACTTGACTCTATTACACCGACTTTCCAGATACATTTATAGTTATGATTTAAAAAATGTATTTAGGGTCCAAGGTTAAGTCCCAAGGTACCAGGATGATGGAAGAGCTTCTCTCTCAAAGCTTTTACATTTCAAGGAGGAATGAGTCCTAGGAACCTGGTGATGTTGCTAAGTCCAAGAGGATTTACTGACTCCTGAAGAGACTTTATTTATCAAAGGAATGAAGTTAATACTCATTTCATTTTCAATGAGAACTTTTCAGAAGAGAATTTCCTTGTGATCTTTATAAGCAAAAAAAAAATAAATAAAAAATCATTTTTATTCATATGCTACTAGTATAGGATAACTTGAGTTGCTGTAGGGTTAAGGACTAGAGCAAAAGAGAGCCAATATAGTTATTACTTACCATGAGGTATTCACTAATTCTGTGTCTCATTCAAACACCTCATGTGTACATTCAGAATAAAATCATAAAGAAATTAACAGTCCCCAAACCATTATCATTCTCGTGAGTATTATAAAAAAAGGTAGTTAGGATAATTTCCATGAGGTTTGCAGAAAAAGTGGTAGCGATATAAAATATTTAAGTCCATTAGATTCAGGTATTATATCCTTAAGTAATATTAGTGACCTCTAAGATCTAGGATCTTACTCTACCCCTCGATACTGGAAGATCCAGTCCTTCATGAATCTAACACCTTGCTGAAGTGAAGAACAAAATACCAGGATCCCTCCTAGCCTAAGTTTCACTATTAGGAACTAAATAGCACTATAATTTTCTGATAAACTCCTTACTATACAAACTCTCCTTATTTTCTAAAACGTAAGAACAGAACAGATTTGGATAACTCAATATACCTCAATATCCAAACCTACTGTCTAATTTTCACTTTCTGTACTCAAGAATTGAATGGTATTTAGGATTGAATTACACAGGAATATATGTATGAGACAGACTTTCAGATGAAAATAAGATATGTAAATATACATGTACAACTATGTTCATATGTAGCAAATGTACATGTATGTATATGTATTCTAAAATGCCTAGTACAAAAGTTTCTATTCAATTACTATCAAGCGTCCACCAATTCATCAATGTATAAACTAAGTTTTGAATACAATTTGACTTTCCCATCTATAAACGATTCATTAAGCAAATATATATACATATATATTTGAGATTGAACAAGAAAGTGAGTAGTAATAAGCAGCCAACTGTTGAAAAATTTTTATTAAATGATATACCTATGTAAAAAATATTTTACCTCTCTTCTCAAACATCTCAACATTTAAAGATAAGTTGATCTATCTCGTGTTAATAGGAATCTTAGAATAACCACTCTCCTCCTCTGTAACAATTAAACTGTACATATTAGCATTAAGTATTCATTTTCCATTCATTCTTAAACCTGACCTAATCTCTCTACCCAAACCTGATATTCTTCATATTTATCAAATTGGATTTTACCTAGTAAAATCTTAAGTCTCTTCTTACATACATCATTCTTAATTTTTCACCCAATCCACTATCATCATTAAAATGTTTCCTACCTCATCTCCCCATTTCAATTCATTCTCCTGAGTAACCAAGGTAAACTTTCAAAACACGGATGTGATCATGCTTGTATGCGCATTCAAGATCTCATTCGACTCCATTTAAAATCCCTTGCTCCTAGAATCAAGTCCAAAAATCTAGACACTTGAATCCTGTGTGAACGACACTGAAGGATATTGCCTCCTACACTTCTAGACTCAAGTTCTACCCCTTTCCCACAACTATTCTCGTCTTCTTTTTGAATCTTCAAATATGCCACTGTGTCTACTGGCAACAAACCACATATATCTGAGAACTCCATTTATCATCCTGCATAATCCAGGAGTCTCTTTGTTTCTTTTGGTATTGAACCATATACCCATAAAAATGATATTTAATAAATATTTGTTCAGTATCACAGTCATAATCACAAATACATAATACAGTGAAAATACTTTACAGGAAAAGACTGGTCTTTAAAAAGTCTAATGTCATGGCTAAATAGTAGAGTATCAGAGGCCATAGTGACATAACACTAAGCAAATGTTAACAAATATAGATTGTGATATTTTCAGAGGCAAAAATAAAATAAGTTGAATATTAATAAAATAAGAAATAATTACTATTTCTAAGAGGAACATTTAAAAACCTTTCACTTACAAGTCTTTCTTTCTCTAGCTTGTGCAGTAAATTCTCCATGTTACTTCCAATTCTTGCCTTTTCTACAACTTCATAAAGGCTGCAATACATTCCATTCTTCAAAACTGACATAAGAAAAAAACATGATAAATATTCAAATCAAGTCTGTCTGATATACATTTTAGTAAAATTAAATTATTTTACCTTCATTTGGACCTAAGTATGTTTCCTTATAAAGCAGTGCTGGAGGGATTTTCTGTTTCAGATCATCAATGCTCATAACCATTTCAACTTCTAACTTCTCAGGACTGAAAGAAAATTAAAAAAGCATGTTTGCCTTACCTGTGTTTCTAACTTTAGCAACATTCTCACAGATACACACATATACACACACACACATATATGAGATGGAAAATAGAAGAGCATATTTATTAATTTCATGCTTTACTCTAAAGAGAATTTGATATGAAAAGTGTAGATATACACAAAGGTGGATAGATATCCTGACAATATTACCAACCTTGCATTTTTACACCAGAAGTTAATTCTATATGCCAATTTTACTAAGCACAAAGAATTAAAAAATTATCATTTTATTAAGACCATTTAATAAGTATGAACTTAAATCTTCAAATATTTATGAAGGTTCACAATGTTTACTGTGATAGTAGTAAAACATTGTTTGAGAACTTTCTATTCCAACATTATGCTACACAGGACTGTAAATAGCCTAGATATTTTAACTTGCCATCTCAAAGTTGTGTCTAACAAAGAAAGGGTACCTTTCAAATCTATCATATTTAAATTGCTAAATGAAAAATTTATCAAATTTAAGTTATAACTCTGAAAATCATTTTTAAGATTTAAAATAACTAAGAAAAAGTTTTATGCCATAAATGAGTATGATTATTTAGCTCATCTTCAAATCAAGGCAGGAAAACAGAGGGCTCATTTTATCAATTAAGTGTCCAAAGTTATCAAAACATTTTTTTAAAAAAACAACCAACATTATTATTTATACTCTTCTGCATCAAAGTAAAATTTAAATATAAATAAGAAAAAAACCAAGCACCTGAATAATTAGGAAACATTCACTATTATTTTCTTGAAATATAACATACTTACAGCTTGATGGGCAAAAAAGCACGAGTGGCTGACCTCAGTGAAATATAACACAAAAGTTTTCCTTTATTTAGAAGCTGTCCTTTCCACAATGTATAGTTAAATTTATCTAAATAAAAAGAATAATGGCATAATTTAGCCTCTGGGAAGCACAGAAATAAATACATTTGTTAGAAATAAAACACCTAGATATAAGGTTTAAGTCGTATTTAAAAAATTAAAAAGAAAACAAAAAACAACTTGACATTTCTATTTACAGGAGAGTTCGTATACTAGGATTTTTGTTTCTTCTATCTTTCCCCTACAAAATTAATTCCAGCTACAAAGAATAACAAAGTGATTTAAATATCATCACACCAGAAAGCTGAAGAGAAAAGACAATACAATTATGGCCCTCTTCTTTTCTCCAAAGAAGACTACATTAAATCTGCTAACTACACAAATCCCCACAATGTCTTGTATCTTCTACTCACTCTTTTCATTGCGGAGAAATTCAAAGATAGAAAATGTCGACACTGCTTTTAATCTAGCTTGCTTCTAAATCCTGAATCACTCACTCATGAATTCAATACTTCTAAAAAAGTGACCTGTGAAATTTTTGTTTTTCATAATCTTTATCAAAGTGCTAAAAATTCTTTTATCTATTCACAGTAACAGCAATTCTTCTCAAAGGAGACCTTTTACTTAGGTGACCAAACCTAAGGTCTCATCCTCTTTCTAAAACTTTGAATATTCGTTTTAAAAATGAAGTGCTTATTAACTCTTTACTACATATACTTATTTTTTTCAATTTACAAAACTAAAGGGAAGAAATAAGAATCTTACCTGTGTTTCTATCTGCATTAAAGCTATTAGATCTACAAATAAATTTTTAAAAGAAAAATATTACTGATTGGTACCAACATGAAAATAAACATTCAGGAACTTGATAAAAGGGCTATTTTTATGACATACTATAAAAGAGAATTAAATTCTTCCACTAAGTAGGACAAACAAATGAACTACTTATCATAACATTCAATAAACTCAATCCTAGTTGGAGAAGACAGAACTATTTGCTTTATTCTTATGTGTCAAAATTTAATGAAGCTCTTTTTCCCAGAAAATAACCAGCAGGGGAGAAAATAATCCATTAAAGTCTCTTCAATTATTTTAGAAATGAGATTTCAAGAAATAGCCTCAATAAATGTTTAAATATATCATCATTCCATAAAAATTTAATAAGCTCCTATTATTTGCCAGGCACAGTTATAAGTAACAGGATTACAATGATGAACAAAGTCCCTGCCTTCACTGATTTTACAATCTCATGAGGAAGACAGGTAACAATCAAAAAGTAACTATAAAGTTTACCAGTTTTAAGTGTTACAAAAAATAAGAGAGAAAGAGATTAAGGGTGCAGGGGTTAAAACAAACAAACAAAAAGCTATGTCCTCTTGTAGCTCAGGCAGCTAAGGTATAGGCTATGGAAGCCATGGACCTAGATTCAAGATATGGGACTGAAGAAAAAAAAATATTCACAGAAAACCTCATTGATAAGGTCTTCTTCAAGGAGAGACCTAAAGGAAGTATAAGTGTAAATTCTAGAGCTAACTGAGGAAAGAGAACAACGAATACGGAGGCCTTGAGATAGAAGCATTCATAGTGGCATTTAAGATATAGCAAGAATGTTATATACAATATGGAGGATCAACAGACAGAATCAAAGAGGTGGTAAAGAAAGTTAACAGTCATTATTTGGGGGACTATGACCTTATAATTCTTAAGAGCTAGAGATCTTTTAAAGATCATTATTGATAAACACTATAGCAAATGGGAATCATGAATATAGTCACACATATACACATGCAGTCACACATATACACATATATACAGATATATATATATAAAGCTATCTGGATATTATATCAATCAGTACTTATGACTATGGGTGGTTTCCAGAGCTATTTACTGACATGAAAAAAGTACAGTATACCAAGAAACTTAAATGAAGAGATGACTTTTTTAATATGCAAAACTGATAAAGTGGCCAACCTCAAAAAAACATACATGTTTCATGAAAAGTAACTTCTAAAAACAGTAGTATTTCTAAATAGATACTGTACATGACTGTAAATGAGTACCTGAAGCAAAAAAAAAAAAAAAGTAGACATTTGACCATTTCACCAAAATTCCTATAAATTTACTTATTCGATTTTGCCAAAATATTTTCTGGTATCAACACATGGAAGAACAAAGAAGAAAATTGTATTTAGTTATCTTCTGTTAGAGTTTTTAAGAAATAACAGTACTTGAGTCTTACAAAAATAAGAATCACACTGAAGCTTTTAAAAACTATCAGTGCCTAGGTTCCTTAATAAATATTTGACTTAACTGGTTTAAGGCGGAGCTGCGCCATCTTTTATAGAAACTCCCACATTCAAGAGAACTAATACATACAATTTTGCTTTTAAAAAACTGCATTTACACAGCTAGGCAAACCTTCAATATAAAGGATTAAAATAAAACATGTTTAAGAATAATTTTGGTATTAGTTTTTCTGTCCACATACTCTATGTCCTTCATGTCCTTTTAAAAGTCATCATGAATACTCAGGTATGTAATTTCAAATGATAGAAAAACATAGTGCAATGCAAGAGATATATAATACTATCTGGATGATGCCTAAAATTAATGTCTTACCTTGAGGAAGATACAAACTTTGGAGTCTGTATCTCATCTTTGTAAGTAAAAGACACAACTGCATATGGACACACGTGTCTTGGTCTTCGCCTTACCTCATCAAAGCAATATTCATAAAAATAATACTGAAAATAAGAAAATGCAAAGTTAACTTCTTTAAGAAGGCAAGAAGTACAGAGTGGAACTTTACAGTTATCTGCTTAATTTTTGAGAAAAATACTACTACATATACAGAGATATAGACATAGTTATAGATATATAGATATAGATACTTCAGATGCCAGAGTATTAAGAGGTATTCCAAAAGTTTAAAAAGCTGACCACCGGAAAAGTCTAATTTCCTCATAAAAATGTTACAAAAGGAGGTTAACCTCCCAGATCAGCCCAGAAAAACAAAATTTGATACAAAAATTAAAATACTAATAAGAACTCAAACAAATCTACCATTTTGCTCATTTCAAAAGAAAAAAACACATTCTTGGCTCCAAATGTGAAAAAAGGATCAAAGGGAAGATAGAAGAGATTACAAACATAGGTGGCAAAGGTAGTTAACCTTCCTCCTACTATCCTTTTGCCTCTCCAGCTATTTACAACATTCATTAGATCAGGGTTTTATGACTTTCAGATTATTGCTTTCATTTTTAAAGTACATAAGTTGAGAAATAAAACACTGTCCATTCCCTTAGGAAACTATTAATTTCAATAACGCAGTTGCTCCACAAATGCCCAAAAATTTTTAGAAACATCAAGCCAGTTTACAAGTGCTGCTAGAAAAGCAGTACTTTATAATTATAGTTCATATTTAATACTACAATTCAGAAGGTAATCAAATGAGTTAGCCCAGATGTCTCTAGTAAATACAATTTTACTAAAAGCCCCAAACAGTAGGCCCTGCCCACTGATTCTTCAAAATGAAAGAATAAATTTCATTTTCGTAAAGCAAAAAAGAGTGAAAAAAATTTTTTTCAGCGAAGTTAGCACCACTACTTTTCACATACAGTCTTTTTGAATGTGGTGTTAACTCCCACATTTACTGATTTAACCAACTGTATATGCAGATTGGTTGAATTCTCAGATGTGGAACTCTTAGATACCCTGGGCCAACTAGGGACTTGAACATATCCATATCCTTGAATACTGGCATACAGTGTCCTGAAACCAATCCACCAAGGATAACAGGTAGGGAAACCAAAAGTTTTGGTAAGTCAAAAGTTATACATGGATTTTCCACTATGAGGCAAGAGCCAGTGCTAACTCCCTGCAATGTTGAAGAGTCAACTATATATACTTTTTATGTTTATTAAAAAGAGTAACACTGCTTTATAGTCAAACATCACTAAAACTCATCAAATATAATACATATTTTTTAAAGGGAGGATAAAGGAGGGAGGAAAGGATTTGCGTTTATTTTGGTGTGCCCCCATCCTCCATCCTTGGGCTTTACATGTCCACACCCTAGTCATTTCAGCCACCTGAGCCACAAGGGTGTACTGAGAATTATAATTTTAAGTACGTGTAGTTTATTATACATTACATCAGAATAAAACTTAAAAAACTAATTCAAAGTTTGCATCTTAGAAAAAAATGGTAATAGAAAATATCAAATCAATACAAAATAATATGAATTAAGCTGGTTCAAGTGTTCCAACTTTACACTGAAGCATGAGTAGTATTCTACTGGGTCATACATCTTTCTACACCAGGAAAAGCCAAGTATTCAAAATGAAACAAGGTATGCTGACAGCAGTGGTCACACAGAAATCCAGGGTGGAACATGACAGTATGCAGGCAAGAAGAGCTAGCTAGGCTAAGGAATCTAAATATTACTAAGTCTGAAGAGCCACTGTATATTTCTGACAAGTCTTAGCACTAGACAGACACTGGACTCTGGAAACCTCTGAGATGGAGACAGTTTAAGGATTTGGTGACAAATAAACGAGTTCATAATACTGAAATGGGATTTAGGCACCTACCTGAGTAAGCTCATAGGCTCTGTAAGCCAAAAGTGATGTAATTCTATTGGCATTCTTTGATATGTGACACTCATGCTTTGGAGTTGGGTCCAAAGCACTTTTATTTAACATAGATTCCAAATTTTTTACACCCATGGGGTCGTAAATACTCTTTATTTTACCCTAAAACAGAGAAAATCTTTTAAGTGCACTTAAACTTAATTACTGTCTCTGAGATTATTATTTACAGAATACTTCCTTGAATACAAATCACTTTTCCTTTATTATCTTTTAATAAGACCAAAATTTTTCATCAATAGTAACGCAGTAACAACAACAAAAATAAGTTAACATGAAAATTTTTATGTAGTAACAGGTAAATAAAACTTTTATTTACAACACTCCCCACTAGTCTAAGTGACATTGCCAACATACCAACTTTTCTTCATTTTTTCTTTTATTGGAAAGGAAAACAAACTGAATTAAGGTTAGCTTCCATCAAAGACAGATAGCAAACCACTCAAAAAAAAAAAAGCATCTTTATACACCAAACACAAGCAAGTAAGGGTATTAAGTTCTTAAAGACTTAAAGTCAACTAAAATCCAAATCAAAAGTCTTTGATATATGAAATGTGAAAGCTGAAGTTACCTTCATTATTTTAAAAATAACAACATCTCCCATTGACCCAGCTTCTAAAGGATTAGCTTGTAATAAATCAGCATACCTAGAAAGATAAATACCTAGTAAAGAGGAAAAAATTAAGTAATATGAGTTTGAATAAGGATACAAATACAAATTCAAATATTTAACCTAATGTGTTTAAAAGCATGACACTTTGAAAAAAAAGATAGTAAACATTTAACTAAAGCAAAAATAAAATTATAAAAACATGAAAAAAATCAAAAATTTCAAAATACCTAGGGATAGACTAAGACTTATTTAAAAAGATCATCTTTGATCAACCTGAAGTATGCAAAATCAGAAAGGGTAGACAGAACTGGTTTTACACTGCAGAACCTGAAACTTAGTGTTTTCTGAGAACATGACAAAGCATACATGAATTTAATTATAAGGACTGCAGCAAAGTTGGATAATATAGTTTTAAATGGCAAAATAAGAGTAGCTAAAGAATAAAAGATTACCCATGGAAGGACTGCCAAGAATTGTTATTTTGGACTGGCCCACTTGTAATCCTTTTTCACATATGCTTTGAACCTAAACAAACAAAATACTTGAACTTAATAAATTAAAAACATAAAAAGGTAATTTGTTAACTTGGTTTAAATAAAATCTAAGCTTCTAAACTACGAATCTTCTACATTTTACAAATTTTATGCATCAGCTTATGACTATTATCAATGGCATAAGCTACTGATATAACCACAGCTGAAACTCATTTTTGTTTATGCTATGTATTATAAACAGAATTCATATTATGCATATATATAAATAATCCCTTTTAGAATTAGAATCAGAAAGATATTTAAAAAGAAAGTCCACCTAAACATCTTCTATTAAAAGAGGAAAAAACAGTTCCTAACAGATATTTTCAATAATATAGAAGACAACCTGTTTTAACAAAGGGAAAATTATTCACTGTTAAGTGTTGAGCAAATTCTAGAGGGAAAAAATAGGGCTAATCAGAGAAAAAAATGAGCACACATTTAAAAAAAAAATCATAAAACGTGCTATCCTAAATCATTTTTTCTAGTCATACTTCGAGAAAACGTTAAGTTTATAATTACCAGTTGAATTACTGTAAAATAATTAATTTATAATGGAAATATACTCTAACTGGTTTTTATATAAAATAGATTTACTCACCTGATATCGATCAACCATCAGAAATGCATAGGATTCTGAAAGTTCTTTATCTAAACGACCACCAAACTTCAGTTCTCTTCGCTTTTCTGTAAACTAAATGAAATTAAATCTATAAAAACTCAAAACATACTTTTCAAGCTAAGAAGTTCAGGAATTTCACTTCTAGGAAATTCTAAGCCAACCAAAGAAGAAACTATCTTCATTCTCCCTATAATTTTTGTACTTCATTTTTTACCCTGTTACAACTGGCTCTTTGCCTTTGTAATAGTCAAAAAAGCACCTAGAGTTCAGCAATTTTAACTAAATTTCTATTAAAATTTTATCATATTTCAATTCTCTCATACTCTTTAAATCTCTCCTTTACTTAACATAAATTAAGTGGTTTAACAAGTTCTATTGACTATAAACTCTACTAGGACGGAAAACAAGTTTCATTTCTTTATAACTACAACCTTAATTGCCAAGTACATGTTCCATATATATATTTCTAGGATAAAAGAGTAACTTGGTCTAAGTGTATCTGGTGTAAAGTCACCTAAACTGCTGGCTTTCACTTTTAAATATAAGCAAATACATAAATGTTTAAAGCATAGAGCCCATGTCTAATAGAATTATATAGAGTATCCAGGTCACTACTGGTCTTTAATAAATAATGAAACTAGGCTAAATTTTCCAACAGAATTAACAAATACCCTATCATATAATGTAACCACATCAAAATACTAAACTTCTCTGGGAGCCAGTAACATTCACTTACTTTAGGGATTGTTTCAAAGTTAAATTTTGGTAGTGCAGGGTTAACGAACTTTCAAAAGTACAAATTAATAGTACTTCATGTCCATTATAAAGCATTATATGCATCAAATATTCTAAACATCTCATTTGTATTACTTCACAATTATACATGCTGGCTTTTCCAAAATCAAAACTTAAAAAATATTCTATTTCTCCATGATACAAATTCACTATATAATAAGCTCAACTGTTCCTCTCTGTACTTTTCCCTAAGGATTTTGACTAATGGTATTAAGATAATTCATTTACCAGATAATAACTGGGAGGAAATTGTGCATATCCTAAAGAAAATTACACACTTGATCTCATTACCTATGTCCCAACTTAGACTTACTATTAAAGATTCCATTTAATTAGCACATAATATAAAGAAAACATCGTTATGCTGTTACAAGTCATCATACAAGTTATTGCTATGCTTCAGATGTTTCAGTAAGTTATTTTATAATTGCGTATTAATTTAACAGAACATATAAATGCTGTACAATATCAATACAATCAACATTGTAGTACAGTAACAATGCTTGGGTAAAGAGGTAATTTAAAATTTGTCTGCCCTTCTGCAATTTGCCTTTCCTAAAAAATAGCATTCTGAAAGTAAAACAAATTACAGGCCCTATTAATTGATTCTAAAGAATATTACAATAAGCACAATTTAAAACATACCTCCTTTTCCAAAAGCTCATTATGTATCAAGCAAGCACGTTTATAGTTAAAATTTGTCACTGAGGCTGGTTCAAGGTAAGATGAATGGAGAATATTTAAAACATCCTCAAATTCTCGAGAGCCTGGAGTTAATGGCTGGAAAAGTGCTAAAATAAAAAACATTTCAGATTATTCCATCTTAAATGTGCTTCTTATATTTTTGTGAGTTTAATACTTTTAAATAAAGTAAAATAAGACATCAAGGCTACCCTATTTTGATATGCAAAATTAATTGAAGAAAAATTAAATCCAGCTGCTTACATTAACTAGTTTCTTCAGTAATACTCATATGCCATTGTACATGTAGACAAATTTACAATTTTGAAAACCTTAGGGATACTTAGGGATACATTAGGCAACCTAAATTATTAAAAGACTCCTAAGAACCTATGCAGATGTAGTCTTAACTCCTATCTCATGCTACACTGTAGTAATGTATTTAGGACCTTTTCTTTCACCAAATTAAATGGTTACACCATAAATGAAAGCATAAAAACATTTTAGACACAGGTTTTTATAAAAGAAAATTATTCTATTTGGGTTTTAGTACTAGAGTAAAATACACTGTAACCACTGGCTTCTTGTGCTACCAATAAAAACTATAGGAAACTTATTAAAACAGCAAAATGGAAAGATTTGGGGCTTCAGACAAAACAAGACAAAAATATCAGATCGAGCATTTACTGGCTTTGTAGGAGACCTCAGGTAAATCAATTATCTAATCAAACATAAGCTCAGTTCTCTGATCTCTAAAAAGAACTCTATCCTAACCACCACGATGTGCCACATGCTACACCCAAGACAACACATGGAAAAAGCTCTAAGCACTGCATCTGATGCAAAGTAAAACAGTAAGTTTTTATTCCCCAATTCTCCAACTATTTCACACCCCACTTATCTTTAAAATATTTAAGTGTTCAGTTGGTTTTGCACAGGTGGGTTATTGGTCTAATAACCTCAAATGTCCATTTTCTGCATGAAATAGTTTCACTAAAAAGTTTTAAACATCAAGTCTATACAAATAAATTTTCCCCAAATCAAAATATTCTATTACTTTAATTTCTTTTAAGACATTACAACTTCGTAAAACTCAGTAACTGTCAAAATACTTTCAGGCTATTAACGAAAATATACTTGCACACTCTTAAAGGTACGGACAGCTGCTAACCAAAATGTTTTTTCTGCATTTTCTATAGTCATTAGGCTGAAAGGACATAATGTCAAATGATATATCCACTCATTAACCAACCCATGGCTATATCACAAAAGTATATATAAAAATGTAGCTTTCAGTGACTGAATAAAACAAATATTCTCACTAACGTGGGATCATACTGTAAAAAAGCAAAATTTATAATGCAATAGACAAGAGGAGCAAGCAAGAAAAAAAAGCATTCAAAAAGAACACGGAAGTAGGATTATAAGGTCATAGGCAAGCCATGGTGGAGTACAGGTTAAGCACAGTACAAATGTATCCTGAGATCCTAGGTTTGCATCCCAGGGCTGGTAGGAACAACCAAGATGAACTAAAAGACAAAAAAAAAAAGCTCCCACCTGTCTGCCTGTTTGCACCCTCCTTCAATCCTGCCTGCAACTTTACTTTAAAAAAGAAAGATATGTCATAATCAAATTAGTAGATGAATACAGTCAATAATCTATTGATTGCAAGCTTCAAGAGAACAGGAACTATCTGTCTTGTTCAACACTCATATTTACTTCATGCCATTAGTTCTGTGAGCACCGGTCCCAAGTAAGCTAAATGATTGAATAGGTGAGTAAAGAAAATGAGAATAGACTGTCAAGATATTTTTTATATTGAACACAATTTGATGACTACCGGAATGATTATCATTTAGGTTTCACAAATTCAACAATTCAATAATATACTAAACAGAAGAAAAGCTCAAAAAAAGAGGAAGATATAGAACTTCGCAATTCAAATGTCTTCTAGGATATGGTAGGATAAATATTTTATCTTTGTGACAACTGTCCTCAACTAAATTGAGAAAAATCTGGTAGGGTAACAGCATGCAAAATAATCTATAATATAGACTTTACATCCAAAATAGGTCAAGAATGATTTCTAAAGTAACAAAATTACTCTGGATATCTAAAATGTGCTCAATTATATCACATGACTTCAAATTTTTTAATTTTACAAGTCTACATAAAAGAAACTATTCCCCTTTGATTTATACCACTGAACTAAAAAAGTGGAAAACTAAGCTAAACTTGTATTTTATATAAAAATTAACATTCAAATTATCCTCAAAAAAGTACTTAACATTTCTGTTTTCCAAAGAATGTTCTATGGTCATAACAAATGCACTTAAGGAGACTGCCAGGGTAAAAATTTCTTATGAATGAAACTATAGAAAAAGGCTCAAGACTTGAGATCTAACAATAAATGCCTGCCCTGGGGTATTTTCTTTTTTAATTTTCTATTTCAACTGCCTTGGTTGACTTTACAAGTTAGGCGAGTTTCCATTTCTATTTTTTTTCTTTCTAATTATCACGTCTACAAAAAAAAAAATCTACGCTTTAACTATTTTTCAGGATTTTAAGTCAATGTACCGGTAACAGTCGTTTTGAAATTTAACCCATTATATTCACTGTCCTTAGTTCTTTTAACACTGAGTATAACCCATTACTTCTAAAGAAAAAACACGTACATCATATTAGGAGCCATTATTTGAGCACTAACAACAGAGCATTTTGACTATCCAAATGGGGAACAGACCATCTTATATTACCAACCATCCATTTCATTTAAGGAAGTCAGTATCCATATATTATTTTCTAGATTCCGACAAGTATCAAGCCTAAACATTAGTGGGTCATAACTACTTTTTGGATACTAAGAGTTTTACATGCGTTACTTCACTTAAGCAAGATCACCATATCAAAATTTCAAAGCAAACTGACTAGTTGACTAACAGTTAACTTGTCAGGCCCTTGGTTACAGTTAATGGGGCAATTAGGATTCAAATTCAGGCTGTTTGTGTCCAAATTGTGTAGCCTGAATATTAAGAGATTAAAGAAGTAAATGAAGAATTAAAATTACTCTTTTGTGTCTTTTCTTAAATCTCTTAAGTATTTCTCATTTCAAGGCATTTGAAAGAACCAAATCATTAACACACACCCTTTTTGGCTTTATAAAGTTTTCCATCAGTAAAAGAAGATATTCACACATTAAAAAAAGTAGTTTTATCAATAAAATTTCCAGTGACTAATAAGCTGATAAGCTTCTAATCATAATTCACAAGGTTTCATTATTGACAAAACTGATTATATGTTTTATTGGACTGAAGAAGAGATTTAAATAGGAACTTGGAGATTTATAATTCAGGACCATGATTATATCACACAATCAGAACTTAAATTCAGGTCTCCTGACTCTCAGTCCATTCTATTATGTAGCATACAAATCATACCCCCAAATTTAATGTTATATTTAAGCAATTAAAGTAAATATAAAACTTGGGTCATCAAACAGAAGTGCTGTTCCTTAAGCCAAAAGAATATTTTTCCTCAATTACTTTTACTAATTTATTGCATATCAATGCTAATCTTTGTAATTTGTGTAGGTGTAAAATAATGATCCTATGGACATGTATGTAATAAGTTTTAAAAGATGAACCACTGTTACCAAAACATACAAATGGACAATGTGAAATGTACATTCCAATTTAAAGTAAGTAATTTATGGAAAAGAAAATAGCAGTGGTTTGGGGATCACATATGGTCTGCAATGCTCTCAAGAATTCATCTCTCTGATGTCTGCTGGTATTAATGATTATAATACAATGAATATCCATTTGCCCTTCACGGTAATTAAGATATTTAAAAAATCACTTTTTTCAGTCTAATGAAATCACAATGGACATAGTATTTCAGGAATGAGTATTCCATAGCTAAACCAAGGTTGAACATAGCACAGAATCATTAGGAAAGAAGATGCTGGAAGAGAGCTAGAGAGCTAGAGAGCTAGAGAAACAAAAAATAAACTGTTGGCTTCTGGCATGTGCTGGTGGTGTGGTGGTTTGGTTTGCTGCCACTGGCTGAGCACAGTCTACACACATCCCAAGTACCCAGGTTTGCATCCCAGGCCTGGAGTAAACAACCAAGATGAGTAACTAAGGTTCTACCTATACTTCCTGGTCAGGTTTACTTTAAGAGAAATCTATGCTACTTAGAACCCAGACATTCATATACAACTACTGAAACACAACAGTTTCTTTAAAGAGACTTTGCCCCAAGTCTTCAAAAAGACAACTGTAAAGTTTGTGGGAAATGGTAGGGGTTAGGAGAATTAACTATTAATTCTCCAGGACTGGTCGAGTCTATATATATGTAGGTTCATGAACGCAGTTAATTTTTGAGACTCCCTTGTGCCCTACAGAAAACATTAACCAATAAACATTTTCCAGAAAGTGAATCATCACTAACTCACTTCCCAAGAACTATGAAGGGAATATATCAAATACAATTACCAATCTTTGATGATTTATATTAAATTTTAGAGTAAAAAGCAATGGTGAAAGATCTGCTGACAAAAAGAAATTTTACAATTTGGTAGATAAAAGAACAGAGCATCTTTACACTATAAAAAATAGCTAAGCCAATAATATCAAAAAGTAAATTTTCACTCTTCCAGTCAATAGTTAGATGACTTAATGTCAGTATCAATAACATCAAAAAGTAAATTTTCACTCTTCCAGTCAATAGTTAGATGACTTAATGTCAGTACTGACTGAATGTATTCACTTTATAATAAACGTTAACTTCTGAACTTCAAAATTTCCTAGGGATGAAGACACACTGAACGTTTCTAAACTGAAGAGCTAATTTTTTTCAGTAAGGACAAATCCAAAGCTAATTAAAATCCTCTTATTACAAAAAGTGCATGAGCAGTGTTGAAAGTGTGCTACACGCAGGTTCAATTCCGTATATTAGGGATGTGGCCTTGGCAAGTTATATAACTTTCAGTACTTCAGCTTCCTCATCTGTAAAATAGGGGTAAAACCTACCACCATAGTTGTCTGAGTTTCAGCTAATACATGTAGACTGTTTAGAACAATGTCTATAACTTATGAAACACTGTAAAGTGTCTGCTAAAGGTATAAACTAGAACACAATATTTTGGATGTCATGCTATTATTATGACCAAGGAAAGAATTGAGTCAACAAATCATACTCACATAGTAAAAGTATTCAAGTCCTAATCTTAAATTTCATTGGAAAAAGTCACAAGAAAAGGTCTGCCATATTAACGTAAGAATGCAACAAAACCTGATACTGTAAAGTTCAGATATCTATTGAAAATTATCTAATATTCATGACAAAGAGACTCAAGGCCACAACTAATACTTAGTCAAATTCTATAGTGATCTCTCTCAAGCCTTCCAGGAAATGGTATTAGATAAACTGGAAAACTAGTAGTACGTGCTTCAGTGTTTCTGATAAGCATTTTGTTAATAATAAAAATGGAACTTTTCTATTAAATTCTATCACTACCTTCTTCTCAGCTTGGACAGGATAAATAAAGCTACGTGGTAAAAAAAAAATTGCTTAATTTTTAAAATGTATTTAAATTGTTATTACACTATTTGAAGAGCTACTGCTCAACATATAAATATTTAGATAGGTTAAAAATTACCTTTTCACTAAACATGAAAGAAAAGTCCAGTTATATTTTTCTTACCTACAATTTCTGACTGGAGGTTTCTGGCTCCAAGTAAATATGGAAAATAAAAAAATTTCCCCAAGGATCGTCACACTCAAAGGGAAAAACAATTAGGTTGTATATTTCCTACTTTTCAGTTATAATCTTTTAGTGTGTCTAACTTGACTATTTTACAGCAACCTCTGAATGTATCAAATTAAACACCAACAGTGCCTTTCAACATTTCCTAGTGGCTTCCCTGATCTCAAACCAAACTGAGGGCTTCTGGGTCAATTTTCTGATCTTATCAAATTAAAAAGGTGATACATCATGGTTTTGATCATAAGCCATATTCTTGAACAATTAAAATCTAAAAATATGGTCTTTAAAATTTTAACTTAAAAAAAATTCAATCTCCTCACTCAGAACCAGTGCCCATCTAAGTGTGCTTCCAGCCTATTCTCTACTAATTGATAATTTAGGCTGAGCATCTAACTTTCCTCATGTAGACTATACATCTTAACTAAACCCAAAGAACTGACAACCTTGGCCTTACCAAGCATATTCTTAAACCCTAATATGCATATTACACTAACTCAAAAGATTTCTAGAAACATTCCTCATGTCAGTGGACAAAAGCTGACTTCATCTTTGACAACACAGTTTTACACCAAGGATTTCCTCGGCTTTGTCATTCAATTAGAAACTGAAGTCTGACTATTTGTATCTTACTGATAAAAGAGACTAACAATTTCAATCGTGCTAATGGAGCTGATTTATGTACATGGAAAGAGGAAGCATATGCTTCACTCAAGACTCTAGGTCTTCACGAAGATTCATACTACAAACAAAAAAGGTTTCTGCAAATAAGAACTAATCCCTATTATTTTACAAAGCAAATCATGAAAAACTGAACCACGAAGTAAAGCAAAGAGGCTTTATGTTGATCAAGTCTAGAAAATTCCAAATCACTGGATAGTAAAAAAGTCTACCAGAAGATGAGAATATCAATTTTGATCTCTTAGAAATGTGTCACAACACAGCATCAAGTTTCAAAGGGGTAAACGTAGTTCATAATGGTTCCCAAAAGTAGAAAAAAAAATTTTTTTTAATCTGAAGTCCTCTCATCTGCGCCATCAAGTTGGTGACCTAGGACATAAACTAACCTTTCACTCCCAATCTCCCAGGAAATAAACTGCTCTGAGAACCTACCTTCCCATTCTTCCCATATACAAGAAAAAACATACTAAGTTTGGATTTGAGCAAAGAGAGACCTATTTAATCTAACGCCTCAAAAACAAGGAAGAAAAAGCTACATGGAAATGAAGTGTGATGGAAAACAGCAGTGTGCATGGATCACATCTAATGGAGATTTTTCTACACAAGGGAAGACGCTGGCAGCAGGCAAATGTCAAGTGACACATAGGGCTGAAGAATTTCCAGAGGGAGCAGCACTTGTGGTCCTCTGAACGCAGGGGCCTTGGAGAAAGCCTCAGAATCCATGGCCACCAGCTATTTCCACCGGGAGACTTCTCAGAAGCATCCTGAGGAGGACACATCCGCTTCTCCGCCTTCGGGGGCTGGGAGGGAGGGGCGCCGAGCTCCATCTTTCCTCTCTGGGAGCTGCAGCCTTACAGACAAGCTTCCAACCTGAGCTACGTCCAACTTCCGCGGGGAGAGGGGAAGCGGAGAGCGTGGTTCCACGGCTTTCCTCTGGCACCGGGCGCAGCAGCGGGGCGGCCGTGAGCGGAGGCGGCTGGCGCTGCCTGCGTGTTAACGTGTCTCGGATGGGTGTGGGGAGAAGAGACAGAGAGGTTCTAATGAAAAGATGGAGGGAGAGAGAGAGGGGGTTGGGAGAGAGGGAAAGCACCACCTTTCTTTTCTCTGCTCTTCCTGGGAATCTGAAAACTCCTCCTAACGGGCCTTTCGGGCTCTTCCGGGCCTTTGGGCGGAGCGGCCGCGCCCGCCTCACAGAAGTCCTGAAGCTGCTCGGGGCCGAGGCTCGGGGCGGCCTCGGCCGCTGTGGTCTCCCCGGGCCCGGGGCCGCCGCCGCCCGGCTCCGCGATGCTGAGGCCGCCGCCGCCGCCATTTTGTGGGGCGAACTCAAGCTCCGGAAGCGACGGCTTCATCTCGTCGTCTCCGCCGCCGCTCCTTTCCCAGCTCGTGTCCGTCGGCGGAGAGACCGCCGTGTCCGCAGCAGTCGCCATCGCGCCGGCGTGAGGCGCTCCGGGAAGCTTCTGCCTACAAGGGCGACGGGGGTGGGGGGAAGGGGCGACGGGCTGGCCTCGCCGCGGGGCTGCGCTCAGCCCACCCACCCCCTTCCCCCCGTGGCGGCGGGCCGCGCTCCCGACCCAGCAGCTCTCGGGGGCCCCGAAGCGGGTGCCCCAACCGTGCCGCCCAGCCCTGGGAGCCGCTCCTCGCTCGGGCACGTCTTCGGCTGGCCCCCGCCACTCAACGTGCTCGCGTCGGGACCGGGAGGGGGCGGGGCTATCGCGAACGGCTCGGCCAATGGGAGTGCGGCGCCCGCCTCCGCCAGTGCGGACCGACCGCGCCAGGGGGCGGAGCCTCGGGGAGCCCGAGCCCGCCAAAAGGGGTGACTGCAACGCCGAGCGAGTACCTCGACGCCGCGGTCGGCTGCTAGGTGCGTGGACCTCAGGCCCGCGGATTTCTCGTGCGAGGCGCGCACGGTCAGGTCCCTTGAACGCAAGCGTCGCCTGCTTCAGAGCAAAATTCCTCCCGTAGCCCAACACACGAGTTACAATGGCAAAAGCAGGACTCAGCGCTGAATGCGACAGCAGGACCTTGGAAAATATTTGCGCACATTTAAAGGGCTAGAGAGGCGATAAGGCGGTAGACTGCATTGAGTAACAAGAGCCCAAAAGCCTCGAGGGCTGACTTCTGCAACCTGCCATTCCAGTGGGAGCTTGCATCTTTCCAAAATATTACTCCCCTCTTATCTTAAAGGGTTAGACCCTGTGGCATGCCTCCAGGAAGTATCAATAGCTGCGATCCTTTGCTCTGACCTCGCAGCCAGTATTTACAAGATTTGGTTCTGGAGAGTATGAGGAGAGGCAGACTGTTGGTTTCTAGGCTTTTTTTCTTTTGGCGTTTTCAGCATTCCTATAGTGAGTGTATATTAAAGAAAAATATAATCGTTTGCAGCTACATTAAAATATACAGCAATTGATCGCTCTCCCTTGAAATAAAACAATTTGACAATTAAGTGAAAGACCTTTTAGTTAGTAGTTGCAACCTATAGAAAATATTTACTGAGTACTATCTATATGCCAGGCCCTGGACAAAGTCATTTACAGACATTATCTCCATTTAATCCTCACAGCCACAGACATCAGGGTACACCATTCTGTACAACTTAAGTATTGTACAGAAGACAAACAAAAGCAGAATTTGAAGTCATGTTTATTTTTTTTAAATAATTGACACTTTGCTCAGAGTCTACAGTATCAGGATCAGGACCCAGAAATCTTTTCTCGAACTCTATCTCCCAAGGAGTTGACTAACCCAATGTATAGTTCTAATAACACCTAGGTCTTGCCAAGTGGCTGCTACTCAAAGAACATTCCCAAGGACATCAGGAGAGTTGGATTCCTATGTCCTATATGATAGACATCACTATTTAACAGCTGATATAGAAAAGCTAATCATGATTTGCCTGACCTCTGAATCAAACCAGTAAACTGTAGGAAAGTGAGTGTAACACAGCTATTTCTGTTAGTCAACAATTAAGGTTTAAAAAAAAATTTAAATACCAATGAAAAAACAAGAGACAAAGTCCCAACTGTAGGCTATGTTCTTCTAAATTAAGAGTAACCTTTTAAATTTGGGAGAAGAAATCTTTACTTGACACAAAAAAGGCTACAAAAAATCAGAAACTCAGATGTTGAGGTCTCCAAATGGTAACTTTCTTTTTTTGTTGGTTCATTAAGGACATCCCTAAAAGTTCATTCTTACCAGTTTAAAGATAAGTAGGAACTACTTACATACTGGTGCCACTGCTCAACTAAAGCTTTCCTCATTGGATCAGCAAAAGCCAACTTTACTTGGAAGGTAGAAAAACTAGGCAATGCAAAATGCAAACATAACTGTTGGAGGTCAAGAATAGTACTTAGATACTAAGATACTTAAGTACTTAGATACTAAGGCCAGATTGGGTCTTAAATTTTGGGAAGTTATAAATTGTTTTCATTTCAAATCAACACGTTTTTAATAAATATTTTTAAATGGATTCAGTATTATGCCTTATAAGGTGTAAACAACAACATCAAAAAGAGTGCCCTGGTGGAGTAGTGGTTCAGTTCACTGCCTGCAGCTAAAGCACAGTTCACATACATCTCAGGGACCCAGGTTTGTGTCCTAGGTCTGGCAGGGAAACCAGGATGTACAACTACCATAAAAATAAATGGATTGCTACTTCCTCCTCTCTCTTCCTGCCTGCCTGACTGCTTGTCTTTATTCCTACCTGCATCTTCTCTTTATTTAAAAAAAACAAACAAACTGAGAAACACAAATATAATTTTAATTATATATTCAATTATTATAGATAGGTTCAGCTTACTAACATTTCTAATCTTTAATATTAGAAATATTTTTCAGTGATTTATTGGGGGCTACAAAGTACTGCTGTGTGCTAAAGATGTAACTGAAGAAAGTGAACATGGTTACTTAACCTCTTTCAAGTTTATAGTTCAGTAGGGAATATATAAAACTAGATCTATGGTGATACCTAAGCAGAGACATAAACGTTAGACAAGGAGTCAGCTACAGGAAAGGGATAGAGGGAGCACAAATGTACTAAATCCCACCTAACTCAGGAAAACAAACAGTGAGATACAGAGAAAATCCATTTGAGTGTTTATATACGTATATGCATAGGTATATGTGTGAGGGGAGGGGGGGAAATATCATAGATACACATAGTTCTAGAGCGGGGACTATAAAAGCTTCAAAGTTTAAAACCTATGTTGTCCCCTACCAGCAATAATGGATAAAACAGCAACATAAAGAACATTAGAGAATTATATGAAACACTATATAATTAAATATCCAGGGACCACAATCATTTTTTAAACTTGGAAACATAAAAATACTCCAGTTCAACTCATTTTAAAAATGGAAAAAGGCCAGGGTCCACAGTCACATAGCAGGCTAATAAGGATTAACATTTAGTGAGCACTTTCCATGCATCAGTCACTGGTATGAGTCATATATTTATTCTCTCATTAGTCCCCACAAAATGTCGTTTCCCCTAATTTACATATGAGGAAACTGAGAACCAAGCTTCTAATACAGGAAATATGCCTTCAAAGCCATGCTTTTAATAACACGTCTATGTCAACCTCTTTTGCTAGCGGCAAAACAAAATCCAGAACTTAGCATTTCCACTATGCCTTTTTACCTCCCGTTCTCAAGCAGTACTTTAAAAGCCAGAATATAAACATTATAGCTCAGCAATAACTATCAATATTTCTAAGGCATAAACCTTTGACCTAGCAACTTTACTTCTAGAAATTTATAGTACAGATACATTCATTCACATTCAAAATGTTTATTCAAGGATGTCCATTTATTGTTGGTAATGAGATATTAAGTGCTGTTTGTAAGAGCAAAAGATTGAAAACAACCTAAATATCTATCAATAGGTATATTGGACAATGGAATGCTTTTTATGCAGCCATAAAAAAAGGAATGGAGTACAGTCATATGTCATTTAACAATGGATGTGTGCTCTGAGAAATGCATCATTATGCAATTTGTGCAAACTCAAAGAAGGTATTTACAACAACCTAGATGGTATAGTCAACTGAACACCTCGGCTATATGACAGAGCCTGTTCAGACCATCATCATGTATGCTGTCCATGACTGACTGAGACATCCTTAAGTGACTTAAGTGATACACGAGTGTACTACTACGAGCTACAACATGGATGCGCCTCAGAAACATGATGCTGCATGAAAGAAACCAGACACAAAAGTCATATGCTGTACAATTACATTCACCTGAGAGGTAAGAATAGGAAAATCCATAAAGATAGAATGAAGATTGGTAGCTACCAGGGACTGGAGAGGTGGGCATGATGACAGACTGCTAATGAATACAGGATTTCTTCTGTGGGTGAAGGAAACATGCTGCAATTAGATGTGATGCTCATGGCCCAACTATGTAAATATACTGAAAACCACTGAATTACACACTTTAAAAGGATGGATTTTAAGATAGAGGAATTATATCTCAATTAAAAATAATAGAAGAACTACACATTACTTGAAGACAGAGCCTCCATGTTGCAGAGACCACCTCTCTCTCCTGTTGCTGGCAATGAAGAAGCAAGCTGCCATGAATTCTGCAGCTGCCAACAACTTGAGAGATTTTAGAAGCAAAGTCTTAACTAGCGAGTCTCCAGGTGAGAACACAACCCAGCTAACACTGTACTTTAGCTGTGTGAGACCCAGGCATAGAAATATGCTAAACCAGGTCCAGACTCTGACCTTCAGAATTATGAGATAATATATGAATATTGTCTTAAGCCACAAATTTTATGGTAATCTCTTATGCATTAATAGAAAACTAATATAAACATTACAATATGTATTAATGCCTTGGTGGAGCAGCAGTTAGGTGCATTGCCTCTGGCCCAGCTGGGTTCACATATATCCCCAGGACCTGGATATGTGACCTGGAGCTTGGGATAACAACCAAGATGAGCAACTAAATAAAAATAAAAAATAATGCTTTTCCTTCTCTCCCAGTCTGCCTGCTTGCCTAAATGCCTTCATTTCTGCCTGCATCTTTTCTTAAAAAAAAAGTTATAATGTGCCTGACATTTTCTAAGTGCTTTGCATTTATTAATGTTATTTAATTTTTGCAACTCTATGAGGTTTCCATTTTTCTGATGAAGAAGCACATGATGTGCTAATTTTTTTTAAAGAAAGGTACATAGCAGGATGGATAGGCTGTTAACATTTGTACAAAAAAGGGGAAACTATACTAAAGTCTCTATGCCTATTTGCATCAAACTTTTGTGGTTTATTGGTTACCTGTGCAAAGGGAACAGTGGCTGGAAGACAGAGATGGAAGAAACTTTTCACTCCGTATCCTCTTATACTATAAAGCAGGTGAGTATATCATTTACTCAAAAAAAGTACATTTTAAAAAGACAGGGGAAGAAGATATAGAAGCATGCTGAGAAGCTATCATTGTCAGTAGTTCATGCAAGAGGAAAACAGTAAATACCTTAATAATCCTCTAGAAAAGTCAATACATAGTTTTTAGAAAGGTCCCTATGTTTCATTATAGAGGAAATTAGACTTTCATATGCTGATCAAAACAGGGAGGTAAGTATATGGTTAGAGTTCCAAGATTCATACATAGTAAAGCAAAAGCATTAATAGTACCTTTGAAGTGGAAGTCATTAATGAGATTGGATAGTAACAATAATCTCTAAAAATTACAAAGCAATTTGTTTCTTTTTCAGTGAAAGATGTTATTTAATACTCACAAATACCTTGAAGCCGCCAAGGTCACACAGCTAGTTTCTTTAAATCCTTTTTAACATTTCCATTGAAAAGCAGCAGTAAAGAAAGATAATAAAGGCCAACCAACAAAACCACCACCACCAATAGATTCAATTCACAGAACTTTGAGAATCCTAGAGATGAGATGTGATTGATCCATTCAGCTTATGAATGAAGACAGTATTACAAGACTACCACTCCAAAGCCTATTCAGATACATTAAAAAAGATGAAGCTCACTTTTTCCATAATTCTTGAGCTAAAATAATTCTACTTCCACAGAGTCATCTTCTTTCACCAAGAAGCTTGGCCTGTTACTCATTGAGCAGATATTTCTTGGATGTGTCCCAAGAAAGTTTAATAATGTGTAGTTTGGCAATAAACTGGGTTGAAGTTCTCTCGTGGTTGATTTCTGGAAAGGAAATCTTTCCAGAAATGAAGAGAAGACACGGAAATATCTTCGTTTGAAAAAAGAGAATATAGTTGGAGATGAGCAAATATGGAAATATCCCTTAACTACATCGAGTCTGGTAAACCACAAATCTCAACAAAATCCAGCAGTGAAGAGCTATTAGTAAGGTTTTTGCTTCCTTTCTGAGTTAAACCCTTCTAAAACTTGCTACATATAATACTATGGAGGAATCTCACAGAGACAATGTTATACAAAACAAGTCAGGCACATAAAGGTATATACTGTATGAGTCTATTTATATGAAATTGGAGGACAAAAATATTCTATAGTAGTAAAAGTTGGGATAGGAGATCTCTTCTGTATTTGAAGGGAGGAGGTGTTGACTCAAACAGAACACAAAGGAACTTTGTGGAATAATGGACATGGTCTCTATCTTGATCTGGGTGGTAGTTATACCATATATGCATAAGTATTTACTGAACTTGCACTTAAAATGTATACATTTTAAACAAGAAAATTATCCAGTTTTTAAAATGGGCAGATCTGTATAGACCCCTCTCCAAAGAGGACATACAGATGGTCAAAAGGCACATGAAAAGATTTCCTCACCACTTGTTAGAAGGGGAATGCAGATCAAAACAATAACACCTCACACCTGCGAAATGGTTATTATCCAAAAGACTAGAAACAACAGGTGTCGGCAAGGATGCAGCGAACAGAGAAACTGTATATGCTGTCAGTGGAAGTAGCAACTGGTACAACCATTATGGAAGTCACTATGGGGATCCCTCAAAAAATTGAAAAATGAAATTCCATACAATCTCATTATCCCAATTCTGGGTATTGACCTGAAAAACACAACTACACTCACAGAAAGAGATGTATACACCCTCAGAGTCACTGCAACATTGACAATAGCCAAGAGCTAGAAACCACCTAAATGCCTAGATAGAGAAGACGTGATATACGCACAGTGGAATATTACTCAGTTATTCAAAAAGATGAAACCCTGCCATTTGCAACAACATGGATGGACCCAGAGGGAATTATCCTTAGTGAGATGAGTCAGAAGGAGAAAGACAAACATCATATGATTTCACATGTACGTGGTGCATAGAGAAACCAAACAAATGAAACAAATCAAGCAAAAGCAGATCTTTAGTCTATAGAATCAAATTAGTGGTTGCCAGAAGAGAAGCAGAGAGTGAAAACCTGCTTCTGTGGATTCTTATTACACAAGGAATAAAGATCAGAATTCATCATGTGGTCCATAGAACCCTGCTGATTCTGACCTTTATTTACCTTTTGATCTCCTCTCCTCTTCCCTAAGCTCCTCCTTGGTGCTTCCTCAGCCCCTCACCCTTGCCAAGCACTCCGGCTACATGAGTAACCTTGACGTGTGTAGTTTCTCCAGTGTGATGTGCTTTTCTTCCCCTCCACAGTGTCTTCCTCATTCGCTCCTGCATGTGTAAACTTCCTCCACTTTCCCACTCCCATTCTAGGTTGGGTTCGCGGATTTAGGGCTCCCATAGAGCCTTGTTCTCAGACCACCGAACATCTACTCCCTTCAATCTATAATTACTCCATCCTTTGTGGGATTATTTCATTGCATCTGTATCTCCCACTAGCCATGCTGCTCCAGTTCATGGGCTGAGGAGCAATGTCTAAGCAAACCTCCCTGGTATTCTCAGGATCTAGCAAGGTACTGGGACATAGTAGGTGTTTACTAAATCTGTTTTGATTGTTGAGAACCAAGTAGGTATCTGGTATTTTCTGGCAAGACAATTCCTATCTCCTATGACCTAATTTGGATTTCTTCCAGTAAGTGTTTACTGATATATCCTGCTTTAAGAAAACTACATCTGTTATTGGGAATCTGGATTTACTCAAAATATAAACTAGGGTGTATCTATTCAAATGCCCTCCAAGTGCCTAATTCAAAGTGACTTTACTGCATTTGAGAAGACAGATGAACTCATTTGCCAAATCCAGTTGTTGGCATCAAAGAATTTAACAACTGGGAATGATTATTGTGTTACAGCTGTTGGCTGACTAGTACAGGCCAAGTTAGAAGACATTCACACTACCACATCCACCTGAAGCAATATTCCATTTCATACTAACTTCACATTCTGATTGGTGGAGTTCTTTAAAGCAAGGATATGAGTTACACAGAGAGGGGAAAATGCTCAAGAGGAAGCAAAAATACAAGCAGCAGTCAATGTGTGAAAAACAATTTCAAAGTCTAAGCGTATTTGCTTTCATATTTTTATAATAAAGGGGGGCAAAAGAAAGTTGTCTGGGACTTTGTGTTTTCAGGAGGGTAACACATCTCACTATGCAATTTGGCAGACTGACAAAAGTGGAGTGAAAGGAGTAATAATACAAAAATGATTTGAATAGTTCCTTACAATTTATGAAATGTTTTAGTCATCTTCTCAACAAATATTTTTTGTCCTCCCACCCACCGTTGGCATCCCGCCATGACTAAGGCACAGGCTATGAAAGTCACAGTCTCAGACTCAAGACTGGGAAAAAAATACCGCTGCTAGGCCCCACACTGGGTTTTGGGAATCCAGCTGAAAACAAAGCATATCCACCCTGCTCCTGAGTTTATAGTCTAGCGCCTCTATACCCATTACCTCATTTAATCTTCATAGCAATCGGCAGAAAGAAAGCATTGTCACTTTTGGCAGAGAAGGAAATGGTGTTTTAATCCTTTGCTCAAGGAAACACTACTAATAAGTGGTAGAACAGGATTCAAATTTGCATTTCCTAACTTCAATTTCAGGCTTCTGCATTTTACTTCTGGGATCCCAGAAGCTTACAGAAGTAAGCTAATATGTTCTCTAATTTGTTCATCACAGTCTTAAATAGAAATTATGAAGTTAGAGCACAATGCATTTCAATCACTCTCCTCTGCATCGTTTCTCTTCCCTTATTTCATCCCTTTATTCTTCTGAGTAAATAGGAAACTTCCCACCCCTTCCTTACAAATGAAACTTTTTTCATTTTTACTTTTTTCTAAAGGTACCTACAACTTATAGATGAATTCTATGTAGGAAGAAGCAAACCAGTCATCCAGTTCCTGTGACTGACAAACAACTGATAGCTCCCGATTTACATCACAGGATTCAGCTTATTGCTTTATTATTTGATGCTGCATACTGCCACAAGGGACTGAGACTTATTTTAACTTTGGACATTTCTCCCTACTTCATAAAAGCCCAGTAATTAAAAATAAAAATGTCATGATCTCTTACCACATACTCATAACTAATTTTTTAAAAGAACATTTTAATTTTTTAAAAGCAAATGTCCATCTACTGAAGAATGGATGAACAAAATGTGGTAATATCCATACAATGATTCAGTCACACACACAAACACACACACACACACACACACACACACACACACACACACACACACAAAATACTGACACCTTGAAAACTATGCCAAGTGAAAGAAACCAGTTACAAAAGGCCACATAGTACAATTCCATTTATATGAAATGTTCACAGCAGGAAAATCTACAGAAACAGCTTAGAGCTGGAGAAATAGGTGAATTTAGGAGTGAAATGTTTTAAAATTAACTGTGGTGATTATTGTATAACCCTGTAATTATTCTAAACACCTTTGAATTGTATGCTTTCATAACTGTGTAGTATGCAAATTATATCAATACGATTTTTTCAAGAAGGGAATTTTTGTTTGTTTTTCCTATGGTCTTTCATTGTAACATTTTCCTTTGCCATTCTTAATCAGCTGGGCACGCCACAGCACCCCTGTTGATGTCATCTATATATCATGTGACTGGTGACCATCAGCACTGCAGCCCATAGACTGAGCCTTTCCCAGGATCTCTTTAATGGTTCCAGAGAGCTCTCTAGCTAAAGATCTGTGTCACATCTGTTGGACAATGTTGACAATCTCATCAAAAGTGATATTTCCACTATGCTTCATGTTTTCCTGCTTTTTTTGTTACGTGCTAGTTCCTTGAGGGCTCTGATGATGAGGGAAGAAGCAGAAGATACCATGTCAATTTGGGACTGGCTATTCTGCATGGTCAGTTTCACTGTCATCTTTAAATTCTTCCAATCACCTATTGCCTTGACAATGCCATCACCAACCTTTTTTGGAGACAGACCTAGGGTCTGGGGGGCCAGGGCAGAATGGCACCGACTTCCCCACCAGTGCACCTCAGACAAACAACTTTGATCTCATTGGGGTCGAACTTCGGGGGCATGGTTGAGGCAGCCAGTGTTGGATGAACCTGGGTTGGGGACTGAGAAGGAAACATAGTGTTCTACTAATAACTGGCGGGGTAGGGGTGGGGAGAGCTTTTTCCAGTCTAGAATAACAGGAAATATTTGGCTTACAATTGAGGTTTACATTTCTATTGAGTGTATAGAGATAACTGAATAAATAATTTTCTATGCCATTTTTCAGAGAAAAAGAAAAAAAACCCAGTAGATTCTACCAACTCAACAGCATAGTGTAAATTTTATAGTTGAGATGTAGTCTGGGTCAGTTAAGGCAGCAGCAAATGACATCTATACTCTGTATGTGTCTATATTCAATCATGACATTAGGTGAATACGTAAGCAGCACAAGTGCTCCCTGTATCTTGTCTTTATTTACATATTTAAATTTTTTTATTAATGCTAATTCATGGGGAGGATGAAGTGAAACTATCACTGTTTGCAAATGACATAATAATATACATAGAAGATCCTAAAGATGCCACTAAAAACTATTAGAAACAATAAACAAGAACAGCAAAAAAATAAACAAGAATAGCAAAAAGCAAAAATGTTGTGTGTCTATATGCAAATAATGAACTAGCAGGAAGAGAGATTAAGAAAACAATCCCATTTCTAACAACATCAAAAAAGGATAAAATATCTTGGAAAAAATTTAACAAAGAAGGTTAAAGACTTGTGTACTTAAAAGTGTAAGATATTGCTAAAAGAAATAGAAGAAGATGCAAAGAAATGGAAGATATTTTGTAATCATGAATGGGAAAAATTGATGTTTTAAAATGACCATCTGACCTAAAGCAATATGTAGATTCAATGCAATCACTATCAAAATTCCAATGATATTCTTCAAAGAAATAGAAAAAAGCAATTCTAAAATTTATATTAAAATACTAACATGGAAGTACTGCGAGCCTTGGTGTAGTAGTGGTTTGGTCAGCTGCCTTTGACCGAGAGCACAGGTCACAT
The DNA here is from genome assembly GCA_004363575.1 of Solenodon paradoxus. Classification (NCBI taxonomy): domain Eukaryota; kingdom Metazoa; phylum Chordata; class Mammalia; order Eulipotyphla; family Solenodontidae; genus Solenodon; species Solenodon paradoxus. The sequence goes on along the minus strand of RJWH01004524.1, from coordinate 8,176 downwards.
ATTCCAAAGACCAGGGTTCAAGACCCAGGGCCAGGGTGAAAATCATGAACAGCAAAATAAAATAAATGAAATGCTTCTTCCTCCTCTCTCTTCTTGTCTGTCTCTGCTCATATTTATTCCTGCTGCACCTTTCCATAAAATTCATTCATTCATTCATTCAATGGAGGTGTCACTCTTGCTGGTTTCAAACTATGCTACAAAGCTATAGGAATCAAAGATGATATTGGAATAAAAAGAGACACACAGATCAATGGAAAGGAACACATTCCAGAAATAAGCCCGCACGTATATGGATAGCTTATACACAGCAAAGGAACATAATGGGGACTGGAAATTCTCTTTAATAAATGGTGTTGGGAAAACAAGACAGCAATATGCAATAGAATGAAACTGGACCACTGTTTTAACCATATACAAAAATTAATTCAAAGTGGATTAAACTGGAATATAAGACTTGAAGCCATAAAAATACATAGAAGAAAATACAGGTGATAAGCGCATTGACATCAGCCTTAGAGATATGCAGTTCCAATGGCAAGGAAACTTCTGGGGGCAGAAAACAGAGCAAAGTCAAAGTGGGAGCTGGCAGAATGTCAAGGACACCAGGCCCGGAGCACCTGGCAAAGGCCACCGCGGGATAGTACTAGGACAGTGTGTCAGTGACTGTTCTCTCCCCAAAACAAGACAGATACAGTTATGTAGTTAGAGAGGAAAGGGTGGCATAAGCAAATTCAATGTAACTCTAAACTTGCTTGCGTAAGTTACTGGAAGCAATGCTGTGTGTGAACCCAATAAATAGGTGGAGAGCAGGGTTTTCAGGGCTCAGTCCATGAGACTGTTGACCCCTGACCCCAGCTTTCTATCATCTTACTCTCTCTTGAACTTTTCAATCTACTGCAGCGCTCCCCTCCTCGCCCCTGTTCCCAGGAGCAATCCTGGCAGGAAACAAAAGCAAAAATAAATGGGACTGTATCAAACTAAAGAACTTCTGCACAGCAGAATAAACTAGCATAAGAATGAAAGTAGCCTCCTGAATGGATGAAGATATTTGCAGCTCACAGATCTGACAAAGGATTAATATCTAAAACTACACAAAGAAATTCTAATTTTTAAAAAATCTGATTTTAAAAGGAGCAGAAGATCTGAATAGATCCTTCCCCAAAGAGGACATGCAGATGGCCAACAGGACATGAAAAGATTTTCATTGTTGGTACATCCCCGTGGCTCAAGGGCCAAGGCAGTGGTTACTAAGGTGCAAACCATGTAAAACCCACAGGACCCAGGGCAGGGCAGGGGCAGAGGTGAAAATAAAATGAAGATGCTCATTGTCACTTATCACTAGTGAATAGCAAATTAAAACCACAATGAGATATCACCTTTCACCTGTGAGACTGACTTTATCAAAAGACAGGAAACAAGTGTTGGTGAGGGAACTCCTATACAATTAATGAGAGTATAAACTGGTACAGCCGTTATAGGGGGTTGAAAGGGAATCAAAAATAAAATACTAACTAAATAAAAATGCTTCTTCTTCCTCTCCCTCTCTTCCTTCCTTCCTTTAAAAAAATAAAATAAAATAAATCCAGGTATGCCCTGGTGGCTCAGGCACTGAGTCTGAAGCTCTCGTTGACACCATCTAAGTAAAACCCAAGGACCCGAGATTGTGACCCAGGGCCAGAGAACAACCAGAAATAAACAACTAAAGTAATGAATGCTTCTCGCTCTTCTCTCTTCCTCCCTTTCTGCCTTGCTACGTGTCTTCATTCTTACCTGCTTTCTTCCTCTTAAAAAAGAAAACTCCATATTTTCTTCCATAAAACCAAAACTATCCCATTTAAAATGTTTAACATAGGTGTGCCCTAGTGTCCTAGCAGTTAAGTCCATGGCTTTCGGCCAGTGCAATCCACATACATCCCAAGGACCAGGTTAGTGTCCCAGGTTCAAGAAGAATAAACAAGATGGACAACAAAATGAAAGAAATACAAGCTTCTTTCTCCTCTTTCTTCCTGCCTGCCTGCCTATGCACCTTCGTTCTTGCCTGCACCTTTCCTTTAAAATAATGCATATATGTATTTAAAATAAAATTATTTGATTTTAAATACTTTATTTAAATGTCCCTTCCCATCATACTCCCAAACACATAAATACTATATTTATCTCAATAATTTTCCATTTATAAAAATTCCTGATCAGAAGAAATTTGCAAAATTCGATCTTTACAAAAATTCCATATAGAGTTTTAGTACCCCCCAGTGACTCTGAAAAGACAGGCAACTAATTTTTATAAGTTTTCCTCTAAAAAGTCTTTGGGGAACCAGCCAAGTTTAAATAGAGTAATTGGTAGGCTTATGGTTGCAATTTATATAAATTATAGAAGCATAACACCAGACATTTATCTAAAATGTGGTGTTACTTATCCAGAGGTATTCTATTTGTGGTTTGTGCCATTTGGTGAGTAGTCCAATCTCTTGAGAATCTAAATGTGTTTCTCTGGGGAAAGAATAGTAATAATGTTCAAATTTTCACTTTTGCACTAATTTGCAAAAGGCCAAAATACATATGAAATATAGAATACTACTCATGTATATTTTTAATAAAACAGTATTAAAACAATATAACTACAATTCCTTCAGAGATGTTTACCCACACTCCCATGAGAGATGTTGTTTGCACTTACCATTATGGGCTGCTTGCCATTTCTTTAAATGCTAACGAATACTTCACTCTCCTAATCAAACTGTTATCTTAGGTTCTGTAGCCCTTAGTTGAGTTTGCTTCCTGTACACATAATAAGCAATGTAAGATATTTTATACTGTCAAATTTCCCCAGTATGTCTTGCACTTAAGTATGACAATATCTTTGCTTTTAAAAAAAGTGCATTATTAGACTGACAGACTTTGTATTCTTACTGAATTGCACACGAGAGAATGTTTCCATTTAAGCTTCATCAATTATTCAAAGTTTTATGCATTTCCAACCTAAAGGGGTTGAAAGTGGAGTCAAGATGCAAGTTTTACGTGTTTTTTAAAAAGTATATCAAGACATCCAAGTCTATGTCAATGCCTGAAGCATCTTCCTGCCACAGCCTGTCTACAATAACCTAGGAAATCTCTAAGACAGGAGAAGCCACATACTCTCTCACATGGGCTGGGCCACTGAGAATTGCAGCCAAACTAATGTTACCGGTACTCATTTACAAAAAGTACTCAATTATTTAGCAGGTAGTTTTTGAACAACTTGTGTTTGCCAGGAACTGTATCCAATGCAGGGGCTGAAATATAAGACATGTTCCTGCTGGCAAAGAAAACCTAGCAAAGGAGACAACCTTAAGATCATCTAGTAGAGACTTGCTGAGCTAGCAAAGGCCAGATGATTAGGAGTAAGTAAAATGCACATGGGAGGGAGCATTGTGGGAATCCAGGCGAGGACAGAGAATTAAAAGTGGAATGAAGATGCCAGCATGAGAAGCAAAAAGGTTTATGTGTCAGGGGAGCATAGTTAGGTCTTGTGGTATACAGGGAGAGGCAGAGGTGGAGAGGCAGGCTGAGCTGAATCACAGAACACTCACGTGCCATTGAACTTAATCCTGAAGGCCAGAGATAGGAATTTAAAGACTTTAGGCAGAGGCTGACCCAATCAGAAGAGTATTTTAGGATCATTCAGCGTCTCGCCATAGAAGGTGGTTTTTAGGGACATAACATGGAGACAAGAAGACCAGTTATGAGGTAGTCATAAAAACCTACATAAAAGATAGCGTAAGACTTTCCCATCTTCAGCAATTGTCAACCTGGACATAAACCAAGGCTGCGTTACAGTAGAAAATTTCAAAGTGGAGAAGTAAAGAGATGGAAGAAATCAGTAACGGTTGCTAAAGGAAGCTACTGCTGCCCTCCTCTGCCATATTCCTTTTACAAAAGTCAGCAATTTAGAATTATTTGAAAGGACCGAGCAATAAACCATTACATGGAATTTCCAGGTGGAAAAATAAGACATGTAAAGAATGAAAGCATTTCCAATTCACAATTCAGGTGCAGAAGACTTCACAGTGGCTCACAATTTTTAAGCTAACATTACTATCCCCTATAAAACATTATTAGAATTTTCCCTATTGGAATGGTTTAACAGATGATCACAGGGCTTGGAATGGAGTGATGGAGGACAAAGTGTAAAAGCAGAGAAGACTGATTGGCTTAAGGTTTTCTCTTTCCATCTAAAACTAGATTCAGGCAGTATCTGGCGTGCCAAAATTAGGTTTGTAACATTTAAATACACAATGTTGTTTTTATTGTAAAAATCATTTAAATTTATTTAGAAAATAAAATTGGAATCAGGCACTTGCAGGATGTCTGAGAGTCCTTGTTGAAACTCTAGGTTCTGAGTGCAAAATCTAATATTCAGTTTGTGAATAATAAACTGACACTTTATAATCCTTTTATAACCCCCACCGCCCCACCCGTTTCTTCTCGCTAAAACCAGACCCTCCGGAACATATACACAAACTCTCCAGCAGAGGGCGGCAAAATTTTACTAAGCAGTTTTTAAAACATTTTCGATATTGCTTAACAAAATTTTTCAAGTTTAGCAGGAGTTATGTGAGCATATATATGTTCATATAGGTATATTTGCATATATTAGCTTATTTCATATATAAATGCATATCTTTTTTTTCTTTTCTTTTTTTTTTTTTTAGTAAAGTCACAGGCATGAAGGCAAGTAGGCAGGCAAGCAGGAAGAGAGGAGGAAGAAACATCTTTATTTCATTTGTTTAGTTATTCACGTTGGTTGTTTCCTAGCGGACCCAGGACTCGAACCCAGGGGTATGTGACCTTCATCCTTTGGAAGCAATTGACGCAACTGCTGCTCCACCAGGGCACACCTAAATGCATATCTTAACTAATACATAGAATAAAAAATTGCAAGACTTACATTTAGACACAACATAATCTCAGAGCATTCTGAGACTGATGAATAAAAGCAACCGGGAAAAAAGGTGGACCACAATGTCTAATGTCTTAGTGAGGTCATCAGCTGGTAGTTTACCAATTCTTTTATAAAGAATCATTGTTTAAAGTACAATGGGGTTGTGTGCCCTGGTGGAGTACTGATTTGGTCAGCTGCCTTTGGCTGTTGCAGTCCACATACATCTCAAGGACCTTCGTTCATGTTCTGGGGCCTGGGGAACAACCAAGATGAGCAACTAAATAAAATAAGTAAAATGCTTTCTCCTCTCTCTTCCTGCCTGCCCCTTAAAAACAAATAAAGTACCGTGGGATTAATACATGTTCTACATACCTGTTTCCTCATCTGTAAAACAGATAATAATGATATCTACACTTCAAGAGCTATTATACAGAATAAATGTAAAGTGAGTGGAATGTGAAATGTTCATTTTTTTTAAAGTGTGGCAAAATATAAATAACATAAAATGTGCCATCCTAATCATTTTGAACTATATAATTCAGCATTATGTGCAACCAGTCCTCAGAACTTTTTATCTTGCAAAACGGAAAATCTATATCCGTCACACTGTAACTCCCCATCCTCTCTCCCTGAACCACGGCCCCACCATTCTACTTCCTGCCTATGATTTTCACTATTTAGCTACCTCACGTAAGTGGAATAACACAGAATTCGTCTCTGTGGCTGACTTATTCATCTAGTAGAAAGTCCTCAAGTTCATCTATGTTGTAGCATGTATCAGAATTTCTTTTCTTTTTAAGGTCAAATAATGTCCCGTTGTATGTATATGCAGCTGCTATAGTCTACCACCGGAATTTAAAAAACTGCTTTGGGGATTCCTGCTTCCGGTCACACTGACAGAGCAAAGATCAGATTTATGCCCCACCCCCACCCCCTGCAAACAACCAGAAAATTAGCTAAAGTATATGAAACAACTGTATTCAGACTTCAGGCAATAGGCAACATGGATCATGCTGGGAAGTCCTACAACCGCTAACGTTTTTTTCCAGAAGGCAATTCTGAGGCTGTGGATGCTGGAGGGGAATGTATACAGAGCCCAGCACACTGAGTTGAGAACTGGGGGAGGCCAAGGTGGTTGGATGTTGACAAGAAAGATTCTGGAGGCTGGGGAGCTATGCAGAAAGAGAGACCCAACACGTTTAGCATGAATCTTCATGAAGCCAGACAAAGAAAGAACGAGTCATTTAAAACGTGGTAATACTCATAACTCAAAATAGGCAGAGAGATTTGAGGACTTCAACTGGGCAAAAGAGAAGTCAAATGCAAAGTCCTTGGCGATCAACTGGACCATTCAACAGATTCTCAGTGGGGGTCATAGCTTAGTAGTAAGACTGAGCAACCCCCAGAGTAAAGGTTAACTTAGAATTGCCTTTGTAAAAATGAAAATAGACTTTGAAAGGGGTCAGCTTGATGTATAATTAACTTACCTGCCCATCAGAAAAAAGTCTAACAGTCTTTAAAAGAAAATGACAAAATTCAGACATTCACAATGTCCAAAAGCCAATAAAAGTTTACTAGATATACCAAGAATCAGGAAAATGTGAACTCATAACAAAGGGAAAAGTCAATAATAATAATAATAATAATAAAAGACATAGAAATTATAGATGACAGAACTAGCAGATACACAATTTAAAACAATGTAAAACATTTAAATGAAAATATGAACACAATGAGGGAAGAAATGGAAGAGATAAAAAAGGACTAAATAAAATACCCAGCAATGAAAAAAATAGCATCAGGCGTGAAATTTTCTCTGCGTTAATAAAATTAGACACTGTTAAAAATAAATTAGTGAATTTGAAGATCTAACAATAGTAATATGGAACTCAATTTGTAAAAAGAGGGGAAAAAAATGAACAGCATTTCAGAGGCTTGTTGGAAAATATAGAGTGGTCTACTATGAGCAATTGGAGGAAAGTACAAACACAATTAAAGAAACACGGCCTATAGTTTCCCAAATTTTGTGAAAATTATAAAGTAAGAAATTAGGTGAGCTGCAGTAAAGATAAACACACAGATATAACCATACCATCTCAAGTCAAATGAAATTTTGGTAAACCACTGATTGAGAGACAATCCTAAACACAGCAAAAGACAAAAAACCCACCTCTTCAGAAGAACAAGGTAAGAATTACCATAGGCTTCTTGTTAGAACTATGCAAAATCGGAGATAAGGAGACAACTTTAAAGAGCTGAAAGCTGTGCACCCTCAGGCTAAGCTGGGTCCTGGGTATACACCACCTAAAGTTCAAGGACTTGACCTGGGTGGAACAACCAAAAATAAATGAACTGTTAAGTAAAATTGCTTCCTCTTCCTCTTCCTCCCTTTAAAAAAAAAAGAAAAGAAAAGAAAAAAGCTTATTCTTCCTCTCTTCCTGCCTCTCTTAAAAATTAAAAAATAAAGTACTAAAAGAAATATCCCTTAAATGAGGCAAAATTCAGCATGTCCTGGTGGAGTAGTGGTTAGGTTAGATGCATGCTACATACATCCCAAGGTCTCCTTCATTCCTGTACCTTTCCTTTAAAAACCAACAACAACAAAAACTTAAGGCGAAATAAAAGACCTTTCCAACAAAAACTGAGAGAATTTGTTGCAAGTAGACTTCGAATAAAGGAAGTTCCTTAGACTGAAATAAAATGATGCCAAAGGGAAACTCTGGTCTATAGAAAGGAAGTAGAAACACTAGAAATGGTAAATATGTCCATACATACTTCTAAGTTAATTTTGTATTTCCTTAAAATATAAATGTTTTTGATAAGCTAAAATAATGACTGGGTTGTGGGTGCAGGGGTTCTAACAAGGAAGCAAATGTATAACAACAATAGCACAAAGGATGGGGAAAAGGAAATGCAAGTATACTGAAAGCATTAGGAAGCAAAGACAAATGATGAATTGGATGTCATCAAAATTAAAAGCTTCTCTTTGAAGACATTGTTGAGAGAAGGAAAAGATAAGGCACAGAGTGGGAGAAAATATTTGCAAATCAAAAACAAGATAAAGAACTAGCATCCAGAATATATAAAGAACCTTTAGAACTCAATGAAAAGACAAATACCCTCACAAAAATGAACAAAGTGAGCAGACACTTCCCAAAAGTAGGAAAGAGGATGACTAAAAAAGAATCTTGACATCGTTAGTTATCCTGGACATATGGGATATCACACACACCCACGAGACGGGGGTGGGGGGGG